>JAHBCN010010575.1:0-31517 GCA_019359885.1 Listronotus oregonensis | reverse complement strand
TGAAATGTTTTTTTGAAACGGCCAAAAATAACGTTTCCCGGAAAATTTGGCCTGAAAAATTTGAGAAAAAAAATTTTCATAAAAATTATTTTTTTTTAAAGTTTGATTTTTTCCCCTTCTTTTTTGGTTTCCCAAAATGGGGAAATGTTCTTTAAACCAAAAAAAACAAATGGCGAGTTGGGAAAAACCCCCAAATTGGGAAAAAAAAATAAATCAAAAAAAATTTTTTTTTTAAAGGGCCTGAAAGCAAAACTTGGTGAAATGAAAAAAATGGGAATGTTTTTTTAAAAACCCAAAGAACTAAAGGGCTTAAAACAGTCCCTGGAAAAGCCTTTTTGGTTGAAAAAAAAAATAAAATGTAAAAAAATGACTTTTTTTTTTTAAAGTTTGAAAGCTAAACCTTTTTTTTTTGCTTCCAAAAAATAAAAAATGTTTTTTTTAAACCAGAAAAATTTCAAATTTTTTTAAGGGGTAAAATTTGGGAAAAAAAAATAAATCATAAAAAATGAATTTTTTTTGTTTGATAAGGAAAATTTGGCCCAAAAAGAATATGGAAAATTTTTTAAAAACCTAAAGAAAAAAGGGGTTTACCAGGGTTTTTTTTCGAAAAAATTAAAAAAAAAAATAAAAAAAAAAAGACGTTTTTTAAGGGTTTGACAGCAAATTTTTCTCTTTTGGAAAAAAATATAAAAATTTTTTTTTAAACCAAAAAATTTAAATGACGTCTATTGTATGTTGGCAAGCCCGAAAAAATTGAAAAAAATAAATCATAAAAAAAATGAAGTTTTTTTTTGACGTTAAAACCATGTTGCTCCAAAAATAGAAATTTTAAACCCGAAAAATAACGTTTACAAATTTCCCCAAAATTGAAAAAAAAAATAAATTATATAAAAATGACGTTTTTTTAAATTTTTGGGAATTAAAAGGAAAACTTTCTTTTTCCAAAAATATATAGAAATGTTTTTAAACCCCAAAAGAACTCGGCGTCTTTTTGAGTGGGGCAAGCCCGAAATTTTGGAAAAAAAAAAACATAAAAAATGAATTTTTTTTTTGGGAAAAAGTTTATTTCCAAAAAAATAGAAAGTTTCTTTAAACCTAAATAACTAAATAAGTTTACTGGAGTGGGAAAACCCCCAATATTGAAAAAAAATAAATCAAATTGCCTTTTTGGTTTGACCGCTAATTCTGTGTTGTTTTCCAAAAAATTAAAAAAAAGTTTTTTAAACCCAAAAAATTGGGCCCACAGTTCCGGGCAAGCCCGAAAAATGCCAGCACTACAGAAAGACGCCATTTAGTTCTTTAGGTTCAAAAGAACATTTCTATATTTTTTTGGAAGCAACACAAGAAGGTCTTAGCTGTCAAACTTTAAAAAAACGTCATTTTTATATGATTTATTTTTTTCTCAATTTTGCGAGGCTTGCCAGCACTCACAGTAAACGCCATTTAGTTCTTTAGATTTAAAAGAACATTTCTATACCTTTTTGGAAGCAACACAAGAAGTCTTAGCTGTCAAACTTTAAAAAAACATCATTTTTTGTATGATTTATTTTTTTTTCTCAATTTTGAGAGGCTTGCCAGCTCTCACAGTAGAAGCTATTTAGTTCTTAGGTTTAAAAGAACATTTCTATATTTTTTTGGAAGCAACACAAGAAGGTCTTAGCTGTCAAACTTTAAAAAAACGTCATTTTTTATATGATTTATTTTTTTTCTCAATATTGCGAGGCTTGCCAGCACTCACAGTAAACGTTATTTAGTTCTTTAGGTTTAAAAGAACATTTCTATATTTTTTTGGAAGCAACACAAGAAGGTCTTAGCTGTCAAACTTTAAAAAACGTCATTTTTTATATGATTTATTTTTTCTCAATATTGCGAGGCTTGCCAGCACTCACAGTAAACGCCATTTAGTTCTTTAGGTTTAAAAAAACATATCTATATTTTTTTGGAAACAACACAAGAAGGTCTTAGCTGTCAAACTTTAAAAAAACATCATTTTTTATATGATTTATTTTTTTCTGAATTTTGCAAGGCTTGCACTTACAGTAGACGTCATTTAGTTCTTTAGGTTTAAAAGAACATTTCTATATTTTTTTGGAAGCAACACAAGAAGGTCTTAGCTGTCAAACTTTAAAAAAACTTCATTTTTTATATGATTTTTTTTCTCAATTTTGCGAGGCCTGCCAGCACTCACAGTAGACGCCATTTAGTTCTTTAGGTTTAAAAGAACATTTCTATATTTTTTTGGAAGCAACACAAGAAGGTCTTAGCTGTCAAACTTTAAAAAAAAGGTAATTTTTTATATGATTTTTCTTTCTCAATTTTGCGAGGCCTGCCAGCACTCACAGTAGACGCCGTTTAGTTCTTTAGGTTTAAAAGAACATTTCTATATTTTTTGGAAGCAACACAAGAAGATCTTAGCGGTCAAACCTTAAAAAAACGTCATTTTTTATATGATTTTTTTTTCTCAATTTTGCGAGGCTTGCCAGCACTCACAGTAGACGCCATTTAGTTCTTTAGGTTTAAAAGAACATTTCTATATTTTTTGGAAGCAACACAAGAAGGTCTTAGCTATCAAACTTTAAAAAAACATCATTTTTTATATGATTTATTTTTTTTTCTCAATTTTGCAAGGCAAAGAAACTTTAAAACGACAAATTTTTCAAGTAGTTTATTTTTAAACAATTTTTTTTAATATTGTTTTTTTCTTTGCGTTTTTTTTTAACAACATCTTTAAGTATTTTATGTCTAAAATTAACATAATTTTTTGACAAAATTTACATTGTACAGACCTTTTAGGAACACCCTCTATAAATATTAATTTTTCTTTAAAAATATATTTTTATTCTAATTTGTTTAAAAACTGGCCTGGAATTAGGTAGTAGGCCGGGCGGCACAATCTGCACCATCGAGAAGATTTTATGGCTGGCCTTTTATGGATAACTTCACTCTAACAAATACAAAACGGCATGCAAATAAAAACACGGAAATGTTACCAATATTTTATGCAACTTTTATTATTGTTTATAATACAATGGTCTTATTCAACATGCATGCCATTTGCATTAGAAAATTATTTGGTTATAAAATTAATATTTATACTTATTAGGGGTAGTTTAAGATCACGGAAACTTTGTACTAAATGTTAACAGAGTTTTCCCGAAATTTTTTATCGTTGGTCATACAAGGGGCTCATGCCAATTTTTCCAGAATGTTTTTGTGATTAAAACTTCAATTATTCACGTTGGCATGCAATTTGAAAACATGGAAATTCTATTTCATTTCTATCATTCTATCATTTTATTGTTTTCTTACGAAAAATCTATTATCAGTCTCTCTCCAACAAATGATTTTTTTATAAAGATTGCCATTTATATAAATTTTTCGAATAAATGCCATACATTATTGGTTTTGGGAACTTAAAAGCTCTTAAAATCCAAAATAAAAAATCCAGGACCGTATTGAAAAAACAAAGTTAATGTATGGCCGCTCAAAGACGAAACGTCGGTATGTAAATTTATTAACACTATTTTTTAAAACAGAAAAAGTAGCAATGGGAATGTGAAATTTATTATGTTACTTTTCAAATGAAGCCATAAAAAATATTCGATTTTTTTACGGCTCATTTCACTACTTTTATCTCGCATAATCCAAAACGTTTTTAAAACCTTCTTTCCTTCCTTCTTCCTCCTCCCTCTTTCTCTTTTAGTTTTCCTTCTTCCTCTTCTTTCTTTTCTTTTCCTTTCTCTTTTTTTTCCACTCTAATAAAATTTGGAAATAATGATGATGGCACACCCGAACGTAAAATTATCCGGAGGTAAAATACCCCTCCATTCGGTTCTCCGGGCGAGGGGTACATTTAGGGGGCCACCATCGAAAAGTCTGATATCGTTCACAAATATATGTGGGCTTAACTCTAACGTGAACTCTGTTCACCATTATCTTCAATCCTCCAAACCCCACATACTATTTCTTCCCGAAACACAAATAAGTCCCAAAACAGCAACCAACCACCTCATTTTCCCAGGTTATGAACTCATTTCATCTTTTCGACCCCATGGCGGCGTTTGTGCTTACGTTCGCAACGACCTGGCTTGTGTTAGGGTTTCTAACCTCGAATCGGGTAGACCTGATATTCTTTGGCTTAAACTTACTTTTAGATCTTCTACTAAATTCATCTGCTGTATATACCGGTCCCCGTCTGACAATTCCTACAACGAGTTCTTTGATTTCCTTTCAATAAAGATCGACAATATTATTTCCCAGTTTCCACGGGGATTTTAATGTTCATAATAAGGATTGGCTAGGCTCCACAAAAACTGATACACAAGGCAGAGCAGCAGAAAATTTCGCAATCAGCAACTCGCTCACCAATCTAATTATGGAACCTACCTACTTTCCTAGGGTTCCCACCCATAATTCTAACCCCTAGATCTCTTTCTTACCTCCACCCCCGAACTCTATCAAGCATCAGTAACTGCTCCCCTTGGTCGCTCTGACCATGGTTTGGTCACCGTATCATACTCCACTCATTTTGAGGCAACTGAAAGCATGCCGCCACGCACCGTCTGGCACTACAATTCGGCCGACTGGGATGGTCTAAGAGATTTCTTTGCCAGCTACCCTTGGAATCCTACCTACTTTTCTACTCACGATCCTTCAGAAATATGTAAACAAATTACCGAAACAATTGAACTAGTCATTGAGACCTATATTCTCCACACTAAAAAGAACCCCATAACTTCAAATCACAAACCGTGGTTTTCTAAATCCTGTGACAAAGCCAGACTTTTAAAACTTCAAGCCCACAAAAAGTTTCTTCAAAACCCCAGTCCCGAAAATCGATAGGCTAGCATCGAAGCAAGAAATCAGTATAATCAGACCATCTTAGAAGCAAAGGACCGTTTTAACAATCGAATAAAAGATAAAGTTCTCTCTTGCTCAAATGGCAGTAAAGCTTTTTGGTCCTTTGCCAAAAATATTAGTCAGAACTTTTGCACAAATTCTTTTCCACCCCTAATCTCTGAAGATGGAATTGTCTCTACCTCCAAAGGAAAAGCCGAACTATTTGCCAAACAATTTGCTGCCAATTCTACGCTTGATCCTCCTATTAATATTCCTCTTCCAACAGTTGTCCCTGTTTCTCATAAAATGTCCGATATAATTTTTAATGTCAAACAGATCAAGCGTATTCTTTCTTCTCTTAATACTAAAAAATCGTCTGGGCTGGATGGCATACCAGCAATCGTCTTAAAAAAATGTGCTCCCGGGCTTGCACCCATCTTAACTCGCCTCTTTCGAATCTCTTACGACACGGGCATTTTCCCGGAGAGTTGAAAAGCTGCACGTGTGCAACCTGTCCCCAAAAAAGGATCCAAAAGTCTCCCTTCTAACTATAGACCTATATCTCTTCTTTCAGTTTGCAAAGTAATGGAAAAATTCATTAATTCCCAAATCTTAAAGTATCTGGAAAAACATAGGATCTTACATGATAGACAATATGGATTCCATCACAATAGATCCACAGCTGATCTTCTTTCCTTTGTCTCACACAACTGGAACAAGTCCCTTGAGTTTCTTGGTGAATCCCAGATCGTTGCTCTTGACATATCCAAAGCTTTCGATCAGGTCTGGCATGATGGGCTTCTTAACAAACTTCCTTCTTACGGTCTTCCACCTAAGCTTTGCTCTTGGCTTTCCAGTTTCCTTTCTAATCGACGTATATCAATTAGTGTAGATGGTCATTCCTCCAGCTTCTACCAAATTAATGCTGGGGTGCCCCAGGGCTCAGTGCTGGCACCCACGCTGTTTCTTCTACACATTAACGATCTTCTCTCTTCCACAATGAATCCCATTCATAGTTTTGCTGACGATAGTACCCTCCACTCTAGTATTCAATTTCTTAAGCCACCGTGTAATTCTGATTTTGAAAACAAGCGCAGGTCAATGCAGATATCTCATTCACAAGACCTCAAACTTATCTTGAATTGGGGCGCCAAAAATCGTGTTCAGTTTAATGCCTCAAAAACACAGTCATGTTCGCTGTCGCGAAAAAAGTCTGCTAATGCTCATCCCTTACATATGAGCGGCCAAGTTCTGCAGAATAAAGAGTCGTTTAATCTAGTCGGCGTTACTTTTGAGAATAACCTCAACTGGCACAAACACATTTTATCCATAGCTTCGGCAGCTTCAAAAAAGATTGGATTTCTCTTCCGAGCCAGAAAATATTTCTCTTCTTCCAATTTGTACACTCTGTATGTATCCCAAATCAGACCCTCTTTAGAATATTGTTCTCATGTCTGGGGAATGGCGTCCCCTACAACACTTAGCATTCTGGACTCTATTCAAAAAAGAGCTGTTCGTCTTATTAATGATCCAACGCTCACAGAAAGGCTTCCTCTTCTTGCCCATCGTCGAGCTGTAGGGGATCTGTCGCTCTTCTATAGGTATTTTCACGGCTTCTGCTCAGAGGAATTGGCCAGTAATATTCTTTCTCTGGCAGCTCCCAACGAAGCAACACGTAGTGCAACTTTTATGCATCCTTTTACAGTTCAGTTAGAGAGGCCCCGAACTTCCCGCTTTCTTCGTTCCTTTATTCCTAGAGTGTCAAGACTATGGAACCTGCTGCCCGCAGAAGTTTTTCCTTCTCCTCCCAATCTCCAGAAATTTAAGTCCCGTGTGAACAAACTCCCTCTCACCACACTGAAAACACCCACGGTACGTTAGTACTTAGGCATCAGCCTTCGTGGACTGTCCCAAGATAAAAAAATATATTGTAGCAGGACTACTACCTTAAAGCAATTAGTGTAAAGTTCGATAATTGATTTTGGTATTAAAAAAACCAAAAACTAGAAAGATATATACCATATTAAGTATTTAAAAAAAAATCGTAGTTACCTACTCTTGAAACAACTTACCTAGAATATTTAAGACATTCACCTTTTAATTAATTTTTATTTAATATCTTTTATAACTTGTGTTATTTTTTTTAGGTGAATGATAGTGCCCTTACGCTATTAGGCGATTCCCAAGAAGAAGACAGACGACACATCGCCGATCTTGTTGCCTCTAGAATGCAGGTCATATGTAGACCCAGAACCCCACCAAGTGAAGAACCAGTGCCTCCCCCCGTTGGTCCAAGAGGCATCCTAAGTAGTATTAGTAGTCTTACACATTCTGATACACCTCCACTAAGTGCTTCTGATCACCCTTCCCTAAGTAGCGTTGGTAGACGGGACAGTCAAGGTAAATAATATTTCTATTCATATACAAGGTGTCCCAGAAGTAATGAGACACAGAGCAACAGCTGATTTCTTTGGTCGAAATAATGCAATTAAGTAAACTTCCAAAAGTTGATAATGACGAAGATACAGGGTGTCAACCTTTAAATGTTTTTTTCGTTTTTTCGTAATAATTTCCTAACTAAAAGACATAGCGGTACAAAATTGGGAGTTTAGAGGTCCTTTGAGGCGAGGAATTCAAACTGGTCCATACTTTTGATGTTGCTAGTAGAGGGCGCCAGCTACAGCCTACCCCACTTGTTTTAGATGGCATAACTTTTGTTAAGCTTAGTATATTGACCTGTTTATTAAAAAAGAAGTTACTATAATTCCCTCTGCGTTAAAAATGTATACTTCATTAAGGTCTCTAGAAGCAACTTTTTCGAAATAAATGCACTTTAAAGGTCCCCGAAATTTGCCTATAAAAATGGGTTTTGGCCAATTGTTTTCAAACTTTGCAATGTAATAGTTTTCCACACGGATCCAAAACCCAAACCAAAACCCAAACACCCCTCAAAAGTCTCCAAATTCCCAGTTACATTTAAGGATGATTTTAGGGGAGCTTAGAGGGGTTTTTGAGTTTTGTACCCGTGGAGACTTTCAATCAGCGTGTTGAAAACTATTACTTTACAAAGTTTGAAAAGAATTGGACGAACCATTTTTATAGAAAAATTGTGGGTCCTTTTAAAGTGCGATTATCTCGAAAACACTTGCTCCCAGAGACCTACATGAAGTATACATTTTTGACGCACAGGGAATTATAGTAACTTCTTTTTTAATAAACCGGTCAATATACTAAGCCTAAAAAAGTTATGCCATCTAAATCAAGTGGAGTGGGTCGTAACTGGCGCCCTCTACTAGCAATAACAAAAGTATAGACGAATTTAAATTCCTTGCCTCAAAGAACCGCCAAATCCCCAATTTTGTACAGCTATATCTTCTAGTTAAGAAATTATTACGAAAAAACGAAAACAAAATTAAAAGTTTGACACCCTGTATCTAAGTTATTATCAACTTTGTGATAAGGCAAGTTTACGTCAATTGCATTATTTGACCTCAGGAATCTGCTGTTGCTCTGTGTCCCATTACTTTTGGTACACCCTGTATATTGGATCCTAACAAAAAGCTAAAAATGCAATAAATTTCCAAAAAAAGTTGTCCACCAGAATTTACAAATAATCGGAGTTAATCTACAAAAAAAAAGTAGAAATCTAATAAATAAATCTGCCATGTAAAAAAGTCAGACATACACACGCCTTCCTGTTGTTGTCACAAGTTTTTTTTTGCTCCGGCGTCAAATTTAACGGCTACACATAAACTTTAAATGGTAGTTACACTAAAACTAAATACTTTCTAAAAAAGATATTAAGCAGGTGGTTTTTAAATAGATAAAGGAACAAATTTAACGTGTTTCTAATTAAAAATACATTTTAAGCAAGGTACTCATTACAAATCAGGAATCAGTGAACTAAAGCAAATTTTGTTTCTTTTTAATACAGATTTTGTCAGTATTTATAGGACTTTAAAACAGATATTTATATGCAAACTCACAGAAATTTACAGACACCGCTTGCTTAGATATTTTGGGCACATTATAAGGAGGGTCGAGGCCGATCGCCATCACGTTGGGTTGTACATTTTACCCATATCACTCATAGGTCGTTCCACGAATTGGTCGATCAGGCACATGACCGAAAATCTTGGAAATTGTCCGGTCAAAATAGACAATCACCCTTGCACAAGTTCCCAAGAAGATGAAAATTTACATAAACGTTAAGGATACCATTATAATGAAATTGTAAAAGGTCCCCATCGATCCCATGTGTGCAAAAAATTTATTGAAGGTCAAAGGTTGCGAAAATGGGTTTTTTGGATTTTTTTAGAAAAATGGTTAGTTTTATAATTAAAATAGCTTTGACAAAAATTGGAAATCATATAATTGTATACAAAAATTGTGTTTACACTTTTTCTCCTAAAACATACCATATCTAAGAAAAAGTGATTCTAAAATTTACTGAAGTTTTATTCCCTACACTATGCGCAAGTTTCCACGCAACCTGTGAGGCGGTCTATTTTATTTAATCCTAGTAAAGTAAAACGTCTTCTCATTTAATATCTTCTTCTTCATCATCCGCTTCTTATTTTTCTTCTTCTTTTTCTTTTTCTCTATCTTCTTCTTTTTTTCTTCTTCCCGAGTTGATGTAATTTAGCGATACATCAATTGTTTTGTCGTTGATTTAAGGATTTACTTCTGTGGGAGATTTAACATTTGAACACGACTAGCCTTGACAACTGTTGCATGCTGGTAAACAAAATAAACAATCTTTTGGGCAGCCGCATTTCGAGTTACATCTCTTTTTGCAGTTGAAAAAATAGTATTATAGAGCTTCTCTGGCAGAAGTAGTGTGTGGATTGGTTCCAATACATTATCAATTAGCTTCCAACCTCATTTTTCTGAGCTCAGTTGATTACCAAGACACATTTCAATCTGATAATATACCCGATTAAAATGTTGTTGAGCAGAAGCCGAGGTTGGAAGAAGACAAGCTGATTGCACAGGTTTTTAATTTCGAGTAAGCTTTGCAAAACATAAGTAATCTAATTTATCTATGCGAGTAACTTTCTTTGAAGCTCCATATATGTAAGAAGAAACCAAACTCCGTGGTTAATTATAGTTTCTGGAGTAGAGTTAATATCTTTAGCGGATACAACTTAATCTTGATTTTCAAATAATTTAAAGGCTGTTGTTTTACCCCTCCGGAATATTGCAGAGGTTGTATCACAGCCAGTCAAAGCATGCAAAAAAAATGAAGGATAAGCCGATAAACGCGAATTGAAATATTTGCGATGGCTATTGAGCATTGCCTGGTTTAAAAAAATTAATGATTTTTTCATTTAAAGTTCGAACGGTAAGTAAAACCAACAGGTCAACATCTTCACCAGCAACAACATTTACATCAGTTGGATTAAATTGATTAATTTCAGTTTCTATGATGAGTATATCAGTGTCATTCTCAGCTTGCTTGACTAAAATATGTTCAGTAGTAAAATTTTGTTTAAGCATTGTGATAAACCGAGACTTATTATAAATGTTTGACAAGAATTAAGCAGCAGTTAAATGAGACACTGAGTGTTTGTTTAGTTTATATTTTTAAAATTGTTATATAATATTAATGTATACGTCACGCAGATTAAAAGTTTTACTTATATTATACGTCCAATGATGCACATAGGCAGCGTATTCATGCATAGTATAGGGAATAAGACTTTAGTAAATTTTAGAATCGCTTTTTCTCAGAAATAGTTCATTTTAGAAGAAAAAGTAATTAAACAATTTTTGTAGAAAATTGCATGATTTACAATTTTTGTTTCAGCTATTTTTATCACTAAATTAACCGTTTCGCTAAAAAATCTAAAAAACTCATTTTCGCGAACTTTGACCTAGTATTAAATTTTTTGCACACATGGAAACAAATGGGACCATTTACAATTATATAATTATGGTATTCCTAACGTTTAGGTAAATTTTCAGCTTTTAGGGAACTTCTTATTAGAAATAAACTTAACGCGCAATATCTGCTAAAATATTTCTTAACTCGGACCTCCGGGTTAATGGTGTTCGTGAAGCCGACCATCGAAATCTTTTTCAAATATCTGTAAGATGAAATTTAATTTAAATAATATTTAATAATATTATCAATCATATTAACCCAACAAAATTCTCCTATTGGAAACTCAATCACCTTGTTTTTTCAAGCTACGAATTTCTTTGGTGCTATCGTCTTCATTGTATCGTATGCGTTCACATTCGCCATGATTTGTCTTGCGCTAGAGTTGCTAATTTTAAATAAAACAAAACCAACATCCTCTAATTTAAATTTACCAATAGGTACTTTTTCAGATTTACCTGCTATATTTATCGCTCTGACTATTTCAACAATAAATTGTTTAATGCTCTCTTGGCAAAATTTAATAAATCATTACTTAGTTTCCCCCAGCCAAAATCTTTTTCTTAGCAAGTTAAACGTATATGATAAAAAAGAGCAACCGAAATCTTTGTAATTACTTACTTGCCCAACAAACTTGCTAAGCTTTCCTGCAGTTTTTAATTTTTTAACTACTATTGATCCATAATAAGAAGAACCTTCTTTACATAAAATATAATAAGTTCATGTACAGGGTGCTCAGTGACATCCACAAGCACAATACACGTTTAAAATTGTGTCATGATATCCCTAATAATATAGCAATATTTTTTTTTAATAAATCACTCAATACTCCAAGATTATGAAATTATATTAACTTCAATAGAAAATATTTTGTTTATAAAATGGTTTTCATCGTTAAAATTTAATATTTACTGCAAATTTTACTACAGAATAAACAAAAGTAGCTGATTCAGTTTGTAAATAATTATTTAATTTCTATTTTAGTTATGTTTAGTTAATTTTAGTATTAAACAGTAATTTCTAGAAAAAATGCGTAAGAAGTTATTATTCGCCAATTTTAAATATCATATTTTATACTGGATAAACAACAATAGGTCTTAATTTAAATTATTTGTTTTTACTCTAGCGTCCCAATCTAGCACAATAAGCAGCGCTACAAGTACAAGTAGACTTCCAGATCCTCCACCCAGGCCATTCCAAAGGCAGGGTAGCCAACAAGCATCAACAACAGAGGATACTGAAGATACAATGAAAAATCTCAGGAAAACCTTCGCTGGAATATTTGGCGATATGTAATTCAGTTTTTTTATATTTTGACTATTGTTTAATATATGAAGGAAAATAAACCAGTGCCATTAAAACAAATATAATAGGGGCTTAAATTTTATTGGTAATTGTTTACAAAATGTGCATAAAAAAGGGCATGTATGTGTTATACAACAGGTCTCTTAAAATGTAAAATTAGTATTGCCTAGGAATACAAGTATATATACCTTTGAAAAATGCAAAGAAACTATTGTAAAATATTGCTCTTGTCTCTTTTTTTGAATGCTAATTCCTAATTTTAATAATTTTGACCTAAATTTGCACTGGTTTAAAACAACAGATAGCAAATGTTAAAATTAAATTAAGTTTAATATTCAGACCTGGTGGTCTCGCAACTTCCATAAAAAGGCTACTTAGACCAAAGATTAAAAATTATGACCACCTAAAAAGAGGCAGGAAAGCAATACGTATCGACTAAAATATGTAACAGCATTTCTACAATTTAAATTAAAAAAATGGTAGTTTTTTTAATGTATGACCTAAAAAAAAATTATTATAACAGACCAAAATTTTTGACCCCACAGCAATAAGTTTTAGTAAAATATAAAAGCCTGCAGCAATAGATGGCAATTAAGTAAATGTATGTTAGTAAATATAAAAATAATATCTTCATTAAAAATTTACAAATAGTATAATGAATATATCAAATATATAAATTTAAAACAATTAATTTAAACATATGTTTACCTAAATTAGATTTGCAACTTTAAATCCATTTTTAGTTTATTTTTCTTCATCTATTAAATCACAAATTTTAAGTATAGTACAACACACAATATATATACATAATATAACTGAAAAAAAAACTTAAAGAATATTATTAAATCTAACCTATTAATTATGAGGCAAAAAAATAAAGTTTGGAATTTAATACAGACATAAAATTTGATATATTAAATTGATATTTCAAAGAACAGTTGCTAATTTTTTATATTTATTTAGTACACACTAAACATTTGTCTCTATTTTACTAAAAAGAAATAATTATAGATTAGCTCTTATTTACACTTTTATACCTTTAATAAAAAAATATAAACATATATACATACATATTAATGTATACATATATATATATATATATATATATATATATATATATATATTATATATATATATAAATATATATATATATATATATATATATATATATATATTATATATATATATATATATATATATATATATATATATATATATATATATATATATATATATATATATATATAAATATAAATGAAAACAAAGTATGGCTAAAAATAGGCAATCAATCCCAATTACTAGTAAAATATTTAAATTTATAAAGGGTTTTTTAAACCCTTTATTATGACTGTTCTTTTTCACTTTTTACTTGAGCCTCCAAAATACCGGATATAACATTCTTAATAGGGATTTATATTTAATATTTTATTACGATCAAAAAGAAACACATTTTATAGACAGTTTAGCTACCAACTGATTTACTTTTCTTCGATAAAGCTATCAACGATGCTAATTAACATTTTAAGTCCATTTCATCTTTAATTTAATAGCGTTCCCTGCGGACTATTTTATAACCAAAAGAATTAAGAAAAAACCCAATTGATAGTGTGACTTGAATATAATATAAAACTGAAAAAACTAAAAATAAACATAAACATTAAACAATGTTATGTAAAATTATTTGTGTTTTAAACAATTTAAAAAACAATGAATAGAAAAACTATTTACAATGTGTACTAAAAAAACCTAACACGACTTTTGGCTACCTATTTATATATTCTGGCTTTTAATAAATGTATATCTGCTAAGCAATATAACGGAAAACTGATGTTATTACACTGCCTACTAGGGTGAAGTAAAAAAAAATGTTTCTGGTCACGTATTTTTAATAGTGCTAAAATGTTGTCATGAATCAATAAATATTTTTTTAATTGGATTTAACTAAAAAAGAAAAAAGCTTCATAATTGTTTATTTTTTTATTAGTAATAAATACCAATAATAAACCCAACAGTAAAAAGTCTTGAGTGTAGCACGGAGACCCATAAAGTCTCTGTACGGCTTTTTAAAAACTTTACGGCCGAGTGATGATCGCGTTGTTAAATTTAGCAATGGACTTTGCAGTTTAGAATGTTTAACAAAACGTCATTGTCAGTGTTATTCAATGATTTTAGTAGGCAAAAATCTCAAAATCTGAAGATTTTGTTAAACATTCTAAACCGGTGTCAACTTGCAAATTGTTAAAAATTAACAACGGTTTAGAATGTTTAACAAAATGACAGATTTTAACAGTTCTACTAAAAATCATTGAATAACAATGAAATGACGTTTTTTTTAACTACAACTGCTAAGTCCATTGCAAATTTAAAACGTTTGGCAAATTTTCTAATTATATTCTATTTTTTTAAGAGCAATAAAGTGAATTTGTTTTACAATTAAAAAACAAACTTTGTAGGCTTTTTTTTACATTTCCAAGTTTATATTTCTTTCCTATATAAAAAAATATTTATACATACATATGACTTTTGTTTGTTATCTTGTATTGTTTGTTATTTTTAATTATTTAAAGCATTTATATGTTCTTATAATGTTAAATTAATAGCTTTCTTGTTTTTTTTTTTGAATTGGGAATTTATTTTAGGTTTTAATATAAACCCAAGGGTTATCTATTTTTGATTTTTTTCTTAGTTTGCGAGTTGAAGACACTTCCTTTAGTTTAATTATATTTTAGACTAAATTTTGCAGGCATCTGTTCCTTTAAATTTTAAAATAAAAATTACTTCTTTGAAACATCATGAGTGGATTCATTTTGACCTAACCTACAACTTTTTTATCTTCAAGAATTCTGAGAACTGTGGCGTTGCGTCAAATATGTTAAGGTTGTAGGTCAGGGCAAAAGACCCTTGATTTTTGTAGAACAGTATAATCAAAACATTTTGCTATTATTTATCTAGCAAGTGTGTAAAAATTAGCCGTTCTTTTTTTCAAATTACATAACATCATAAATCTGACATGTCGAGAGTGTAGGTCTCGCCAATATATTTGTAAGTCAATATATTTTCCGATGTTGCATTATTAACCATATAAGTCGAGTAAAAAAAGGTTATTATTAAAGTTTCCTAAATTACACCAAAGTGACATGTCTGACGCATGCCCCATCACAAATGCCCCATTTCTTAGAATTTTTTATGATAAAAAAGTTGTTTAAGGTAAAATATATCCACCCACGGAGTTTCCGAGGGGTATTTTTGTATTTAAATTTAAAGCTGGGACAGAGACCTTCTAAACAGATAAAGGTAAATTTACTTTTTTGGAAATAAAAACTTTAGGAGTCAAAAAATAGTCTATTATGTTTTAGTATTTTTTGATGTCATGCAAATTTTCAAATTCTAAAATCTCATTATACACACAAATTAACAAACAGTAAGGCAACTTTTTAAAATTATTACTAAAACAACAATTGCTTTATTTTTTACTTTACCCTTTTGCTTAGAGTGAAGGTTCTGCTGTCATAGGAGAGGATACATATTTATTAAAAATAATTTAGGTAATTTCCAAACCTAAATATATATATATATATATATATATATATATATATATATATATATATATATATATATATATATATATATATATATATATATATATATATATAATATATATATATATAATATATATATATATAATATATATATACCTTCCAGTAAGTTGAATAAGGTAGATTAGGTACTGTGTTTTTAGAATTATTAAATGTTTGTTAACATTTTAAATGTTTTAAAATAGAAAATAAGATTTGTTTCGGTAGATGTTTAGTATACAAGAGACAATATTATTAATTATGCACTTCTGTATGTGGTAGTTTAGAAATACTTTTTTAAATATAAGTTTTTTTATTCTTAATAGAATAAATTTGTAATTTATATAAAAATATTATTAATTATATTCTGTATGTATTAGAAATAATATATAATATATATATATATATATATATATATATATATATATAATATATATATATATATATATATATATATATATATATATATATATATATATATATATATATATATATATATATATATATATATATATATGAAAGGAGGAAAAACAGTTTATTATTTTTTACTATTACTTTAATGTTTACTTGACAATATGCGTGTGTCATTCTATGTAACAAAGTAAAAAAAAATATTTTTATGTTAATAAAATTAATCCATATTATATTTTTTTAATGTGTTTTTCGGAAAAACCAAACCAGTAGTAGAATACGTCTAGTAGACTAGTGGCACAATTTTAAAATTAAAATATATCTTTACATATATATTTGATTTTAAAAATTATAAATTTATTTTAAAGGAGTATAACATAATAATGGACAACCAGGTTACATATGCTATACTGGCAATTTACATACACTCATTTTTAGTTAAAAAGAAAATAAGATATCTTATTGGGGTAAGCCTATTTAAAATAATTATTTAATATGAAAAACTTAAACATTTTTAAAACCAAAATGTAAAAACAACAAATCTTTTGCTATAACCTATCCAAGAGACTATACAAAATATGTAAATTAAAGTAATTACAAATATAATTCTTTTTTCAGTAGGGAATATAAGTAAATTGAAAATGTATTAGAACTTAAATTTTACATACTAAGCAGTTATTTTATTTTCCCCATTAAATATTGCTTTGAATTAAAAATGAATAATTTAAAGTTTCTTACCTAAATATTAAGATTTTCGCAGAGGTATAAATCTTTTAATTAGAGTGCGACTAAATATTTTGTTTTTTTTTCAGTATTTTATTTACATGTATATATATATATATATATATATATATATATATATATATATATATATATATATATATATATATATATAAAATACAAGGGGAATCTGTGAAGAGTGACCCCCATTTATTGCTTTAAATATTAAATTGGAAAAAAATGTTTTATACAAAAATTTTTAGTGTTTGCTGCTCTATTTTTTGCGAACAACGTTATGTATACAGGGTGTATCAAAAATCCTGTACAAGGAAAAATTAATTTTTAAATGACCCCTTTTTTTTGGTTACATTTTTTTTTTTCCTAAAATTCTAGATATTTTTTTTGGCATATCATATCCCTATATTTAATTTTTACGAGATATTCTCATTTAAACATAAATTTAGAAAAAAAAAATTTGCTCATCTCTTAATGCTGTTTTACGTTTCCAGGTTTTTAAGCTTTTTTGTGAGTGACAAAACAGCCATAGTAATAATTAATAAGTAATTAGATATCATATGACAGTAAAAATAGGTAAAACCGTAAAAAAAAAAAAAACGATTAACAAATTTTTTTTTACAGATTAAAAAACTGTCATTATGACGTTTTTATTAATCTTAAACATATAGGTTATTATGCAACTCTAAAAAAACCCGCTAAAACCATAGAAACGTTAAACAACATTAAAGGATGACAAAATTTTCCCTTCTAAATTTGTATTTAAATGCGAATATCTAGTAAACAGTTGAATATTGGGATATGATATGCTGAAAAAAAATATCTAAATTTTATGCAGAAAAAAAAAATGTAACAAAAAAATAGGGGGTCATTTAAAAAAAAACTTTGTTTTGGTACGGACTTTTGATACACCCTTTTACAAAACGTTTAAAAAATATAAACCAAAAAATTTTTTGTATAAAACTTTTTTTCCCAATTTAATATCTAGAGCAATAAAGGGGGGTCCCCCAGACCCCTTTTTTTTATATATATATATATATTTTTTATATATATATATATATATATATATATATATATATATATATATATATATATATATATATAAAAATATATATATATATATATATATATATTATATATATATATATATATATATATATTAAAAAAATATTTAGTCGCAGTTTAATTAAAATATTTATTATGTGTATGTACATAATAAAATATAGCCAAAATTACCACTGGGCAAAGTAGGCACACCATTTTTAATTTAAGCAGTTACCAAAAAGGGTTAAGATAAAAAGTTTAACAATAGATTATTTAACTATGTGTAATTGTTAGTTCTAATCAGAAGAAATTAGTCTCATGAAAAATAGGTTTATTGTAAAATTTGTTTATCTCTAAGATTATGAAATAATTTTATTGGATTTATATACATTTAAATTGTCGTATTTCACATTTATTTATTCATACTTTAAAATGTTCTGTGAATGAAAAAGCAAATCGTAACAATTTATTTTTAGTCAAATTGAGGCGCGTTGTAAAATGAATTTTAACTTCAATTAAAAAGTGTATCGCTCTTAAAAAAGCAGATAACTTTTTTTTATAAATGAATGGTTATTATAAAGCATTATAATACGGAGTCACTTAGAACTTATTTTTTCCTAAATTTTAATATTTTATACATTTCCTCATCGTTACTTACGTTAATAGAAATTAAAAATTTAAGTTTTTACAGAAAATATTCCTTACTAAAGTAATTAAAAAAAAATCGTTAACAAATAAAATGAATATTACTTTTATTAATCCAGAATAAATAGTAAAATGGCTCTAGTTGTAAATGTCCAGAATAGGGTCTACTTAGGATTGCATTTCTAGATTTTTGGATGCAATACTGTTAATGGTACATGCTCTACGTCCAAAATAATGCGTTTTTTAAAACAATAATTGAAAAAAAGATGTGTCTGGTTTGGACATTGGTATTTAATAAGTTGTACAGGGTGGACATTTTATTAGGGACCTATACATTTTCTCAGAAACTGCAGACTTTTAAAAAATAAAGATTAGACAAAAGTTTCTTGGATTAATTTGTACCTTTATTTAATTTTACTTTTACATATACAGGGTGTTCATTGTGTTGGCCGCCGGTGTTCACTTTCTTATTTTAAATGGGACACCCTATTTATTATTATATATTAAGACAGCGCTTTCAAAGACAAGTTCAACAATATGTAACAGTATGGGTCTGTGTCTCAACGTTTCGGAGTTATTGATGTTTATCTTTAATGTTTGACCCATTTTTAAATTGATACAAGTACGATAATTTTTTTTTTAATTTTTCATGTAAAAAAAATTACAGAAGCCTATTTTATCTTTATTAGCTGGCATTTTTGTTATTTTAAAAATGTTACAGTGTTGCCATGTTTTGTCTATCGTAAAATTTCTTGAGTTTTTTAAATGCAACCCCCTGTATATAATACTAAATCCATATATAGAATTAAAAAACCTTTTCAACGATGTATAACAACATGGGTCGGCGAGTCACCGTTTCGAACTTGAATAATTGTCTTCAGGAAAAGTATTTTTCTTTTTCCAACCACACTACACCCTGTATACTTTATATTATGAAATAATATAAGGGATTTGGTTAACTCATCTTAAACCAAATTCATTGTATTGGTTCGTTATATTAAGTATACAGGATCTAGTGTGGTTGGAAAATGAAAAATATGACTTTTCCTGAAGACCATCATCCATAAGTTCGAAACGGTGACTCGCAGACCCATGTTGTTATACCTATTCCGTCTTTTAATTCTTTATATGGATTTGTTATTATATACAGGGGTTTGCATTTTAAAAATTCAGGAAATGTTACGATGGACAAAATATGGCAACACTGATTAATCTTTAAAACTTAAAAATGTTTGCCTGCAGATTTATAATTTTTTTTTACGTAAACAAATTTAAAAAAGGAATGTTTACCGTCTTTTTATTAAATTAAAGATAGGTCAAAAATTAAAGAAAAACGTCAATAAATCCGAAACGTTGTGACACACACCCATACTGTTATATATCATTGAACTCGTCGTTAGAAGCGCTATCTAAATATTTAATAATATATAGGATGTCCCATTTAAAATAAGGAAGTGAACACCAGTGGCCAACACAATGAACACCCTGTATATGTAAAAGTGGAATTAATTAAAAGCATAAATTATTCTAAGTAACTTTTGTCCGACCTTTTTTCTTAAATGTCTGCCGTTTCTGAGAAAATGTGTAGGACCCTAATAAAATGCCCACCCTGTACATTTTTAACACACGGTGTATAAGTTTCCCCATTATTCTAAAACAATTTCTTTAAGAATTATTGTGTTTAAAATTGTAACCTTTACCTGTCAAATGAATGAATTCTTTAAATATGAGCCCATGAGGGTTTATTAAATAAACCTAAATGCCTACAACTTTACTTTAAAAGTGAAAACACCGTACTGGCAAATTATTAGCTGAGATCACATTATTTTCAATCAGAAATAAGTCACTAAGGTTATTCAATTTAAAGCAAAATTTTCTTTGGCGTTTTCTGATTACATTTAATAAATACTGTATTCGGGTAATGCCGTCTTGTGTTCATTGCGTTACTTGAAAGGTAAAAGGGCATGAGCGACAATTTTAAGAGAACTAAATTTTACCTGACACTGAATTGAATTAAATATATATATATATATATATATATATATATATATATATATATATATATATATATATATATATATATATATATATATATATATATATATATATATATATATATATATATATATATATATATATATATATATATATATATATATATATATATATATATATATAATATAATATAATATAACTCCTATTCTTGGGTATAGGTTACTTGACAAAATTAAAACAACATACTTCAACGTTTCGCCCCCATATTTGGGGCTTTTTCAAGATATAATGTTCTTGAAAGCCTATTACCTGCGTCTCGCAGTAAGTATGGAATTCCATACTGCGAATTCCATGAGGGCAAACGTTGAAGTATGTTCTTTTAATTTTGTCAAGTAACCTATACCCAAGAATAAGAGTTATAATATTGTTAAATTATGGTTAAAAAAGAAAAAAGATTAATCTTACCTTAAAACTTTGGGGTTTCTCACGAAAAACACTCATTTTTACTGTTGTGTAATGAACATTTAAAACTTAAAGTCACAAACAAACACTTAACATTTAAAACAGTTATATACAATAAACGGTCTTCGTTTCAACTATTTTTTTTTTAATTTTTTATCAAGGCAAAGGTCAAGAAAATAAACAAATAAACTAAATATATATATATATATATATATATATATATATATATATATATATATATATATATATATATATATATATATATATATATATATATATATATATATATATATATATATATATATATATATATATATATATATATATATATATATATATATATATATATATATATATATATATATATATATATATATATTATATATATATATATATATATATATATATATATATATATATATATATATATATATATATATATATATATATATATATATATATATATATATATATATATATATATATATATATATATATATATTAAATCTACTGAATTTTTCCATATTAATAATATATTTAATGCCCACTCCGATTAAACTTGATGCCTTTACTAAATGTGATTTCAGTATCAACGGTAGGAAAAAAATTGCAAAAGTTAGAATTTTTTTTCAAATTTTGATTTGCTCTTTTCTAAAGTCACCATATTGTCGCTTATTACCTTGTGCCTTTAAACCATCAATTTCTTTTAAAATTTTTAAGAATATCTTGGCATACCTTAATTAAGTTTTAATCATATTGTAGATAATAAATTTATAATAAATATTTTGTTTTATATAAAAAACTGGGTTGTTACAGAAAAAAACAAGAAATGTGAAATAATGAGTTAAACATAGTATGTAAGTACATTGTTGTTAAATAATTCGTTGTGATTAGTTTGGTAAATTAGACAAGCGGAAAATAATTTAAGCACATTTCAGTTTTCAACATTTTTTGCCCATTTCTGATTTTGTTGAGCAGCAAGAAATTTATTTCTTTCGTTTTTTTTTACAATGGGTAAAATTATCAATTTTGTAAGGGGGAGGAAAAAAATTCCAATCAATATGTTTGTTAAATATGACTTTTGTATAACTTACCGATAAATATCCCAAAATGTGCATATGTATGTAAACTTTAAACATTTATAAATTGCCTCCACTTTTAAATTGCAATAAATAATTTATTATAACGTCGTCAATACGCATTATTACGCATAATTATTATAAAATAACAAAATATCTAATATTACGGTATTACTAGATTTTACATGAATTAGGTAGTAGATAACGAATGTAAATTATATCAGTAGTCTGCAACACTCATGTCTCTATCATGTATTTATACTAAGATATAGTTTGCTTGCATCAAATTAAAATAAATTAGGGATTGTTAAAAAATTTAGTAGGCTTTACTATTTTTTCTTTTTATTTTCTATTATAAAAAATAATACAAAAGAATTAAGTGCGTTTTGTACATCCATGGGTGCATTTTAAAATAATTACTTTTATAAATGTAATGTTTATTATAAAAGTGGTGTACATTAATATTTTAAAGAAATAATAATATTTTGCCTAATGCATTATGCATAATGCATTCATTATGAATGTAAAGTAAGTCACAATTGCTTTCTGTGTATTTTTCCGTGACTTACATCATATCGTTTAAATGTATATCAAAGGATAGGGCTAAATATGACATGTTAAGATAAGCAATAATATATATTTTTTTAAATATGAAGCTACACAACTTTTATGATAAACTACCCTTCAATATTGTTTTTCCCATAATGGTGACAATATGATGATGTTGCTTTATTAGATTTAAATTAAATTATTGTTTAAACGTTTTTGGATTTACGATACTATAATAATTAAGTAAAAAAATGTAATGATTGGTGAAGTTTTAAGTTGTAAGTTTCCTTTATTTCATTAAAGTTCTACGTGAATGAAACAAGCTAAATAAAATCTGGGTAATTTGAAAAGCTTTCTAGAAAGTACAATTTTTATTTAATAATTCAACGAAGTTTGATTGTGTTAAATTATTTTAAACTTTAGTGTTAAACCCAGTGTCACCGTACTTTAATTCTTTTAATGATGTAATACTGTTATTGATTTCCTATTAATTAGTATTTAGCAATTAGTAAATAGCTCAATGAAAGAAAACAATGAAAACTTACCTATGAATAATACCTCATCAATAATATCTTGGATTCGTATAATGGTTACAATGTCACAATAATTAATTTTGGTAATTTCATAAAATGGAGACATGGTATATTATGGTTGTATAGTTGTTCTGCTTATTATAACATCTTATGTTTATAAGCATATTGTATAGTGTTAAATTGGTGGAATAAAATTCTAAAAATTTAACTGCGTTTTATTAATTTGGGAGCACGGGACTATACCTTGAGCCCCAAGCTTCACTCGCATGGACAATATAATTTTGGCTATTTTGTTTTTTTTTTCGGTTTTCGCGGTATATTGCAAATTTTGCAAACCTTTTATATTATTCATATTTTTTTTGTGTATTTAAAAGTAAAAGCCTAAAAGTAAATTGAAACATTTTGGGTGTTTTATCCTTAATTTCGTACGCTAAAAATACTTACTAAGATTTTTTATTTTAGAACATGTTTTAAAAGAAATTGCGCTTCTCATCACTAATCTGAGCAGCTGTATAATAAGGATTATTTTTCGTGAAATAATTACTTTATTAAATAAAGCCATGTCTAGACTATCAATATTAATTTAAAATCTATTGGGTACTCTGAAAAGAGGTGTAATCGATTATACTTGGGTATAATGTGATAAAACACGATATTTTTAATAAGCATCGTCACGTTATTTTAATTAAAACACATTTCTCAGCGAAAAATGATGGATGGGTATTTTTACTCTTACGCAAAATTGTTGTCTTTTTATAAGTTTTTTAAGCAAAAACGTTTACTAAAAGTATTTTTTTGTGTCTTGTAAAATAATGTTATACGCATCGGTCCCGGTTTTAAAATAAAAAATACTCCTTTGAAACTTGGTGAATGGGCTGGGCTTTCTGCCCCCAGACAAAAGCGCCGTAGGTTAGCATGAGTCTTACGTTGACTGTATAGATCGTATAGGTTGCTCTAGGTGACAGTCTCCAGGATCTGCCTATGGTTTGGCGACTCTGCTCATAAGAGATGTATGCTTTCTCGTGCGTAGTTGTGTGTTTAGGAGTCTAGGAGCGTTCAAGTTCACCATCCTCCTTTTTCTTATGAAAAGAACTATTTCTGTCTTCTTTGGATTAATGGATAGCGCGTGATCAGCACACAATCTTTCTATTATCCTGAGGGCAGTCTGCATCCTTTTGCAGAATATGCTCTCGAATTTCCCTTTGGACAGTATGATCAAGTCATCTGCGTCTGCTATGGTGTAGAGATTTGCCTTGTTGAGGTGGTCGATGACTGGGGGAGACCGTCAGCGTAACACTGGAGGGTGACCAGAGCTCCATATCCTGGAGGTCGTTAGAAGGTGCCGTAACAGGCGGCTTGACGTCAGTCCTCCTAGATGTGTTGTCAGAAGCCACATTTTGCGGTTGGACAGTGGTCTCCGGGGAAGCGTCGATAACCATTTTATAGGTAGTTCCTTCTCTCCATCCAAATGCGGGACGCTTTCCGAGCCTCTTTTGGAGGAAAAACTGTCTCTACGGCCTGTGGACAAAGGTCGTGCGGTCGGCTCACAGGAGGGTGGCAGTTCAGCGTTGGTGGCTGTCGTATTGGCTGCACGTTCAAACGACTCATGCGACTTTCGTCTCCTTTTTGTCTCCGCACCGGAGATTCTTTTGCCCCCGCTGCGATTTTTATAGGCAGGCTTATTAGTTTTCTCTTGAGTTGGGCAATTTGGGCATACCCGTCTAGCCTCAGAGTTTGGGTTGTGTTTTTTTTTGTAAGGGTCCATTCATAACCAACGAGTAGCAAGGAAATAATGGGTCACCTCTGGCAGACGCTTATTGTTCGGTAGGATTTGAGGATGCAGTAGCCCATCCCCCGGTTTTGGGTAAAAAGACAACTTTAACCTTTCTCCATGCCTTCGGAATGTATCTTAAGGCCAAGGATGACCTAAAGATCCCAACCAAGTGCGGTATCAGCGTGTCCAGTCCCCATTGTAGCAGGGCTGGACATATTCCGTCAGGGCCTGGTGACTTGAAGAGGGAGAAGCAAGAAATCGCCTACTTCTTCCACTCTCCTTTTCTATTAGAGTTGTTCTTATGTTTTTGAATTTCATTAAAACTTGGATACCAGCACTGAAAAATACAAAAACAGTAAAAATGGTGGCATAAAATCCAAGTCGTTTCCCATTGGCTGGAACGGAACAGAAAGCTGCGCCCACCAAAACCCCAACAAAACCAAAAGTTTTGACAGTCGCCGTCACAGTCAACCGTGAGCTGTCAGGAAGAATACCTCGACCTCGGACTCACCTTTGATAATGTCTGCCGCAGTAGTAGACGAAACGTCAGGTAGAAATGCCATTATGCCACGGCAAATAAGCCCAGAAAGCCCACACAATGTAACAGAATAAATTCTATAATCGTTAATTAATGGAAAATCATGCATTAATAGGGCTAATAATGCACGATTTTGTATACATCAATAATGCTTATAAATAAACTGTCACCGAAAATGATGATTTAATATTCGTAAAAATATACAGGGGATTCCATTTACAATCCCTAAGTTATGAACATTTTCATAATTATTGATAATTAGGTGCACTAATGATTTTAGAAATACTGGGAAAACTGTGGGTCTGCCAGGTTTCGACAATTTAGCAGACCCATAATCAAAGAATTACTTTTTAATTTTTTTAAATAGATAGAAATTAAGTGCCAATTGAGTGCTTTTAAAAATATAATAAAATTTTCAATTATGTCTTTAAATTAATAAAAAAATTATATTTCTTCGAGATTTCAACCGGTACAACGGTCAAGGCATACAATTTTTTAAGTTTCTAGATTTTTACAGATAACTCGGTAGGAACTTATTTATTAATATAAAAATGATTTTGCTATAATTAATTAGCCGCATAGAATTATGTCTGAAAAATGTTTTTGTTCATATCATGTACTACCGCTGATATTGAATTTCTCGGTAGTACAGCTTCAAAACATCTTTTGAGAGACTTGAAACCCCCAGCTCATTTAAATGCTTATTAACTCCAAAACGATAGAAAAAAAACAAGTCAGAATGTAACTTAATAATGTAACTTAATACGGCCATAAAAGTCTCACGAATTTTGAAGTAGTGTCAACATATAGAGCAACGACTCTTTCTACCAATGATATATTGATAATAAATGTAGAAATATGAAAATTATAAATTACATGAGCGATTTGGTGTTAAAATTTAATTATAGTATTTTTTTCCCCGGTGGGACGGCTACCCTAAGATTTTTTGGCGGTACAGCTTGGATAAAAATTTTGAGAAACTCGCAACTTCCAGCTCATTTAAAAGCTCATTAAGTGCAAGAAAACAAGTCAGAATGTATCTTTCTTCAGCCATAAAAGTCTCACGAATTTTAGACAAGTGTCAAGCATATAGAGCAACGATTATTTTTACCAATGACACATTTAAAATTAATGTTGAAATAAAAAAATTATACATTACATAAGCAATTTAGTATAAAAATTTAATTCTAAATATTGTTTTTTCTTCCTCGATGGGACCGCTAACTTTGGATTGCCTGGCGGTACAGCCTGCAAAACATTTTCTTCGATACATTCAATCAACAGCTAAATTAAGTGCTTATTTAGTGCAAGACGATTAAAAGCAGAGCAAGTTTAAGTTCAACTTTCTTTATCTACACAAGCTCAAAAAAGCTCAATAGGGTTAAATTCATCAAGTTAGTCCACTGTTTTAGATATAACCGTGGTTATTGTCTCAAATATATACATAATTATATAAAATATGACAACATAATAATCTCATAACTCATAACTATCTTGACCAGAATCAAAAAGATAAAAAATACATATTTTTTGTCAAAATAAAAAAATCCTTGCGCATTCGCCATAATTGAGGTTTTTGTAAGATTACTTTTGATTTTTTTAAGCTTAGAAATAGGAAAATAAATTATAGTTTAAAAAAATAAAAGAAAACACGCTTTTATAGCAAACCGGACTTAAAAGTAGAAAATAATTTTTAATAAATGTTGTAAATTGCACTCCACGCTTTTTTACTATAATTAAATTATTAAAACATATTTTATTTTTTTTAGTCCGGTTTGCTATAAAAGCGATTTTTTTTTGGTTTTGTTTATTCAAACCATAATTTGTTTTCTTATTTTTTAGTCCCTAACAAAAATCAAAAGTAATCTTACAAGAACCTCGATTAATGCAAATGAACAAGGATATTTTATTTTGCCAAAAAAATTATTTTTTATTCTGTCGATCCTGGTCAATAATTATGAATAAGATTATTATAATGTCGTGTCTTGTTGACCCCTGTGCAAATATTTAAGATAATTTCTTGTTTTGCAATTTTGAAGAAACATTTAGTCGTATTATTTTTTTCTTTATTCGGGTTGAATTTTTATGCAACAGAAATTAATTATTCTACCTTGTACAAAAAAAAGTATTTAAAATACATCAATCTCCGTAAGAAAAGTATCTATACATTTTATTGAAAGCACTCTGTGTAATTAGGCGTGCAATTCATAAAAGTAAGGTTTTTAAAGATCATAATTTAATGAAATGACATAAATAAATAGACGTTCAGAATGGATATAAATAACACAACTCTATGTAGAGGTTGTGAACAGGAAGACGAGACGGTGGAGCACATCCTTTGTGACTGCTCTGCACTCTCGTCCAAGAGTAGATCCATGCTGGGCTAGTAATTGGCTTTCTTTGGCCGACATCAAGGAGATTCCCCTCGGCGACGTTCTCACCTACTTTAAATCAGTAGCATGGGCGGCGTACTGAGTGAAGAGTCCCCTTTAGGAGATGACACAACGGGCCTACTGAGGCCTAGGTGCAGTGATGTTTATCACCCTCCGCACTTTCAGATACAGATAAATAGACGTTCTTTCATAGAGCTTAACATGTAGGTATTCTGTACAAGTGGACTTTTCCCCATAAATCTGACTTTTTTTTTTTTTTAAACTTTGTACATCGCTCAATGAAAGAGTTGCATTGCTGTATATTTTTATTTGAAATATTTTGTACTTAATAGGCATAATTCACTTAGGATTTTTACGTCTAGTAAAACATTATATACGCGCTTTCTCGCTAGAAAATCTTAAGCTAGCGGCCCCAATAAAAAACAAAAAAAAACATTGTTTGGACCTAAAATGATCAAATTGGTTATTCATATGAATAATTATGTATACAGGGTGCCCGAAAAATACGTGTACAAAGTTTGATGACAGACTCCGGACGTAAAAATAAGTCGATTTGAGCAAACTTACCTTTATCCAAAATTGCTTTAATTAGCCTGCAGAGGGCGTCAAAGATTTAAAAATTTTGGTTTTTTCTAAGTTTTTCAAAAACGTGCAGGTCGATATCAATAATTTTTGTCGATGAGTCTTTAAATGACGTTTGCTGTTATTACCCTAAAATATTATAAACGTGACGTCATATGTAGTTATATTTTTTTTTTTTATGTCATGTCATTAACTTACTGACAAATCAGATACTCTTTTTTTGTAAAACAATGTATTAGAAAGATTTTTCATCTCCTCCAAAATTTTGCTAGGACAAGTGGTTATGTCAGAAAAAAATCATTATCCATTACGTGCTCGGGCAAGATATTTTATTAATAATTATAAGAATTTTCTACCAACCATTATTTGCTGGTGTCCTTAGTATGTTTCTTTGTTGCTATGACATTTAATATTTCTGTTGCCAAATGCTGATAAAGTTTCAACATTTAGACCACTATTTTTAACTTTTAAAATCTTTTACGATCACGTTAAATATGGAAAACTATACAAACTCCGAAAAAGCTGACATGCTGCTGGTATACAAGTTTTGCCAAGTAAATTGACGTCGGCGATTACATGGAGTGATTTCCTGACCGTCGTATAACAAATTCGGTGGCTGTTCGACGATACCTTCATGACCAATACTCTTACAGATTGGAAGAAGCGATGACTGGTGCATCATCGCTTCTTTCAATCTATTAGGGTATTGGTCACGAAGGTACGATGGCCACCACGTTCTCCGGACCTAAATATGTGTGATTTCTTTTTGTAGGATGCTGCTAAAACCGAAAATTATAAGACTCGTGTGAACGCGCGCAAAGAATTATGGCAACGAATTTTAAATACAACATCCATCTTAATAATACCGAGACAATAAATAAATTTCAAGTTGTTTTTTTAAGATGTGCAAATAAGTGTATCCAATAAAATGGTGATCTTTTTGCACATTTGCTTAATTAAAGTTTGGTTTTTGTTCGTTTTTTTTTTATTATTAATAAAATATTATGCCCGAGAATGTAATCAAAAATTATTTATTTCTGTCATAACCACTTATCTTAGCAAAAGTTTGCAAAAGATAAAGAATCTACCAAATGCATTGTTTTACTAGAAAAGACTATTTGATTTGTCACTAAGTAAATAACATAAAAAATCAAAAGAAGCAACCACATATGACGTCACATTTATAATACTTTAGGTTAAGTACGATAACTATGCCAACACCAAACGTTATTTTATAACCCAAGACTCATCATCAAAAATTATTAAAATCGATTTGCACGTTTTTGAAAAATTTACGAAAAACCAATATTTTTTCAAATCTTTGACGACCTTTGCAGGCTAATTAAAGCAATTTTGGATATAGGTAAGGCTACTCAAATCGACTTATTTTTACATCTGTCATCAAACGTTGTACACGTATTTTCCGGACAACCTGTATATTTATGGGACAATAACCACCGTTTTATCTAGACCAGTTAACTAACTTTATAAATTTTAAGCATATTAACCTTGCACTAAATTAGCACCCAATTTAGCTGATGATTGCATGTATTGAAGAAAATATTTTGCAAGCTGTACCGACAAGAAATCCAAAGTTAGCCGCCCCATCGAGGATGAAAAAACAACAATTCAAAATTGAATTTTGTCATTAAATTGCTTATGTAATCTATAATTTTTATATTTCAACATTAATTTTTAATGTGTCATGGGTAAAAATAGTCGTTGCTCTATATGCTTGGCACTTCTTCAAAATTCGTAAGACTTTTATGACTTTTCTATCGTTTTGCACTTAGTGAGCACTTAAATGAGCTGGGGGTTGCAAGTCTCTCAAAATTTTTATCCAAGCTGTACCGCCAAAAAATCTTAAGGTAGCGGTCCCACCAGGAAAGAAAAAAATATAATATTTAAAAATTTACTCTATGTCCTTATGTTATCTATAATTCTTATATTTCTACATTAATTTTTAATGTGTCACTAGTAAAAAGTGTTGTTGCTTTATATGCTTGACACTTCTTTAAAATTCGTAAGACTTTTATAGCTGTAGAAACTTTTTTCTATTGTTTTGGACTTAATGAGCACTTAAATGAGCTGGGGGTTGCAAGTCTCTCAAAAGATTTGCAAGCTGTACCGCCAAGAAATCCAATATCAGCGGTCCTGACATATTATGAACAAAGAAATTTTTTAGACTTGATTTTATGCAGCTAATTGCTTATAGAAAAATAATTTTTATATTCATAAATAATTTAAAAGCACGTTATCTGTAAAATTCTAGTAACATAAAAAATTATATGCTCTGACCGTTGTATCGGTTAGAGAGAGAAATATTTAAAATACATTAATTCCCAAAAGCACAAATTGATAATTTTTATTTAGTTTAATCAAAAAAAATAATTTTTGATTACTAAATTTTCTAAACCTGGCAGACCCACATTTTTTTAAATCGTTGGGGATAATTTATCAATTGGGCCCCAAATAGCACCAAAAACCCCCCCTTTTGTTCTTTTTCGTTGCTTTTTTTTTATTGGGTTAAAGTTTTATACCCCCCCGATGCTTTCAAAAACGAAATTGCATTTATGTAATTCTTTTTTTAAATTATGTTGGTACGTAAATTTTCATTAAATAATTACTAACGCCCTAAAAAATTTAATATTCCATTTTTGGGCCCCTGTAAAAGGAGAGTGGTCAATAACGGGGTTATATATTTTAGCTTCCGAACATGATAAATTTGGCTTTGGGGGTTAATGTCAAAATGTTTCTTTTTTATTTATTATTAAACCTTTTTAAAACATACTTTAAATAACTGCAAGTAAAAAAAACTGGCGAATTACAGGTATAATTATTTAAGGTCATAGTATTTAGTAATTCCGAAAAAATATATTTGTTTAGAATGTTGGTATTTTTATTAAAGGTACTAAAAATAATTAATTAATTAAAAAAAAACCTATTGTCGTATAAAGCTTAAAACAAAGAAAAATTCTGTTAAAGTATCGTATGTCCAATTTTTTTCAATATTCTAAAAGGGGTTTATATTTTTTAAATTTTTTTTAATACAACTGTTCCATATTAATGTAACAAAAGGGTTAATTTGGGGTTTTTACCACCCCGGAAATATTAAATAATTTAATTCATTAATATTTAAAAAAAGAAATAGTTTTTGTGGTTTAATTTATAAAT
>JAHBCN010010574.1:0-31298 GCA_019359885.1 Listronotus oregonensis | reverse complement strand
AAGATAAACGCAATTTTCCTATGAAAAATGGGTTTCGTCCAATTGCTTTAAACTTTGCAAAGTAATAGTTTTTAACACACTGATCAAAAGTCTCTACGGGCAAAAACCTAGAAACCCCGCTAATCTCCCCAAAATTAGCCTTAAATGTCACCGGGGATTTGGAGACTTTTGAAGGTAATTTTGGGGGGGTTAAAAGAGTTTTTTGGTTTTGTGCCCGTATTACTTTGCAAAGTTTAAAAACAATTAGCCGAAACCCATTTTCCATGGGAAAATTGCGAGGTCCTTCAAAGTGCATTAACCTCGAAAACAGTTGCCCCTAGAGACCTATATGAGGTATACATTTTTAATGCAGAGAGAATTATAGTAACTTATTTTTTAATAAACAGGTCAATATACTGAGTTTAAAAAAAGTTATGCCATCTAAAACAAGTGGGGTAGGCCGTAGCTGGCTCCCTCTACTTGCAACATCAAAATTATGGACAAATTTAATTTTTTCGCCTCAAAGAACCTCTATATCCCCAATTTTGTATCGCTACAAATATTACGAAAAAACGAAAACAAAATTAAAGTTTGACACCTGTATTCTTGTTATCAACTTTGGGATATGAAAAGTTAACGTAAAATGCATGATTTCGACCTAAGAAATTTGTGTTGCTTTGTGTCCCATTTTTTGGGACACCCTGTATATGCCATTTTACAAATGTATGCTAAATTTGTACTTGGGTATCTTAATGAAAATATTTTTATTAAAAATATGTTTTTTCATTAGACAAGGCAAGAAATACACAGGCCGATGTATTATTCATAGGTCAGAAAGGTACAGAAAGGCTTAATAACGCTAAAATCTTGGACTTCCATTGTTTGTTTGTTACATTTTTAAAGAAACGTTATAAAAGGCTATACATAAAGGTAAAAAGAAAAGGATAGAGGGATAACCACTAGGTACACGTGCTACAAGTTACGGTAAGAGTCATCTTTGGGTGAGAGGGCACAGTCGAGCGGCAGTTTGTGTCACAGGTCATTACATTTCCATGTATATTATTTTTAAGAAATTGCATTTTTATTAAGTTTGTTTTTCATGTTCTCCGGGTTCTTTAAAAAAAAACCTTTTAAAAAAATAAAACAGATGTTACAAGACATTTATTTAAAAAAACAAAAATATTTAGACCAGTATTATCAGGGAATAGTTTTATATTAATGATTTTTTTAATACCACCAAGTCATAAAAACCAGCTTTTTATTATATGTACATATAAAAAAGATTTTTTTTCGCAAGAAGTAATTAAATCTAGTTTTTAGTTTCATAGTGAGTTTTAAAGTGCCACAAATATAAAACACACTTTTATATTCCTTAAGGACATTTATCACCGTTTGCAGCGTCGTTGAGTACTTAGAACGAAAAGCAAAGAACGAGAAATGTGCATTAAGACAACGCTTTCTTAAAACTGGCCATCTCGGTCTCCGAGAACATCATTAGAAAATATTACTTTCTTTTATAAAGATTAATGTTTTGCGAAACACTATACGTTTTCTCGTTGATTGAATCTTTTTGCCTTATCATACACCCAGAATGCACAATGAAGAGTTGAGTTCATTGTTTAATGTCAAAAGCACACGTGGCGCCTCCATTCAATACGATTCATCACGTAAAAAGAAATACGTCCTCTTGTTTTGCATTATACGAGGCTGTTTCATATACACCTGTTTCTTTTAGAGAAACAAACAGTGAATAAAACATAGAGCATATGCAATGGGCGAGAGAAAAACCATCAGCAAAATTAAAGATAAAACTTTTTAAAAGATATTTAAAATAAAACATATAAACAAAAAATATATATTTTCTAATTTTGGAAAAAAAGTGACATTATTTAAACTGACCCGCGCCGGCGTATTGAAACATTTTACTTATTAACACTACTTTTGAAAAGTAAAACTTTTCCAAATTAGTTGCACAAAGTTTATTCCATTACCAGTGTGCACAAAGAAAATATGAACAAAAACATTGCGGCTTCAATGTGGCGGTCGTAAGCTTTACAAAAATCGAATGTCTAATAAAAAAAGCTTACAAAAACAAAAATTTGCAACCGATCGGGTCGAATTTTGGCTTAGATTACGGTTGATGGATTTCCCTAAAAAGTCGGGCCAAAATCTAATATGGCGAATCCAATAGGCGAAAAATAAACTGATTTGCATTAAATTTGGTAAATTGGGTTTTTTTGCGGTTTCTGATGACGAATTCGAGGTTAGACTATCAAAACTCAAGGTAGCGGATCCAAGATGGCGGATAAATTCTTTAAAAATTAACCGATTTGCACTAAATTTGGTATACAGGGGTTTTTGGGGATGCTGATTACAAATCCAAAATCAGACTATTAAAATTAAAATGACAGATCTAGGATGGCGGATCCAATATGGCGGACCTTCTTTTTGAAAATTAATCGGTTTGCTCAAAATTCGTGATCAGCGTTCCAAAAAACCTACGTACAACAAATTTGGTGCAAATTGGTTGAGTTTCAAAAAATTCATCAGCCAGCTTGAATTTTGCTAATCTGGATTTGTATTTAGAAACCCCAAAAACCCCCGTATACCAAATTTAATGCAAAACGGCTAGTTTCCGTGGTATCATAGCTTAATTTAACCCAATTTTAATCCAGGATTTGTGTTTGGGATACATATATAGCATGTACAGTAAAGACTACTTTTTTTTTGTGGCTGTTTTATAATAACAAAAAACAGCTTTTAAATTAGGTAAAATAAAAAAAAATCATGTACTTGTGCTTTGTATCCAAACAGTGGTAAGATCAGCTTAAATTATTCTGTTTCAAATACAAGAATTCTATTGCTGGAAGTTTTATTTGATTTTTAATACGCATTCTTCTTTTATGGATCTATAGGGTCGTCAAGTTAGGCCTGTCAAAACAAGCTTTCTTAATCAGATAGTACAACAGCCAAAAACAAATTAATTAAGTACATTAAAAACTGCCAAACACAGAATGACACTTCTTTACATCTCAAGGAAGAAACTATCCAACTGCTATACTATAAGAACCAAACAGAATGTTACAAACCCAAGAAAAGTTAGCGCTTGTCACAGTTATATAGCCAGATAAGGACAATCAGCAACGTTAAACCTTAACTAACAAAAACGAAATCAAAGGTAGGCAAAAAAATTTGTGGCCTACAATTATTGAGTGAAAATTTCTGGCTGCGCTTAAAATCTTAATCGTCGATTCGTCCGTCTTGTAACAAATAAACACTCTTAATTTACGTTTTTCGGTAAGCGACTGCAGCTTTCGGCAATTAAGACGGTTTAAAATTAAATTAAGTGTAGGGAAACGGGCGTTCTTACTGGACATTGTCAATTACGAAAGCAGTTCTTTAGAATAGGTATAAATGACACACCTCAGTGTAGAGGTTGTGAACAGAAAGACGAGACAGTGGAGCACATCCTTTGTGACTGCCTCCCAACTAACATTTTTCTGAACCTAAAGTTTTATAATACGGTAACGGATATTTATAAGAAACCTTTACTTTTATAATAGTTTTTATACTTTTATAAGAAAACAATTGGTGTTACAAGATTTGAAAAACGCCCAGAAAATACCAAAATACTTAAAGTTTATAACATTGCATCCAAAATGTTTCCGTTACCTTATCTATAAAACCTTTGGTTTTGGTTACTTAAAGTTTTTTAAAAGGGTTTTATAGCGTTTTTAAAAACCTTATTTTAAAACTTTTACTCTTGGGGTTTTATAGCTTACTTCGTAAAACCCTTATAAATTTTAAGGCACCTTATAAATATATTAAAGCTACTACAAAACCTAATGGATGTTATAGAACCTTTAGGCCCAGTAGCAACTTTTTTATGTAAAAGGGGCACAGCGAGGCACTATATTTTTTGGGTTAAGATGATTAATAATAATTGTTTTCTGAGTTTTCTTAATGTTAAATAATTAATTGTAAGTGAAACATGTAGCAGGAAAGAAAAAAATGGAAAAAAGTTAAATATATTAGCAGCTTTTATAGAAAGTGCGCTAAAACGAAGTTTTTTAGAAGCAAATATAAACAAAAACAACATTTAACAGTGGGGTTATGGTCAGGCAATTGATATTTGACCTTTAAGAACTAATACCTTTCAACTGGTTTTCCGGTTACTTCTAGTTTTATACCGGTAACGAAGGTTTCTTTAAATACCTTTTTGGTAACTATAAGAATCACAAAAGCACCTATGGTTTTATTGCAAAAGTAATATTCCCATAAGACACTAAGGTAAGTTTTATAAAAGTTTTTATGGAGTTTATAATTACTTAAAGGTTCATAAAAAACTATAGGTGTTTAAAAAGCGAAATGGCGAACATGGCGAATGGCGGCCGTTTTATGTTTGTGTTCGAATTGACATAAATATTTACACAAAAAAAGAATATTACATTTTAAGCCATACTACTGAAGTTAAAAAACGTATTTCTTAAAAACCATTGGATTAAGAAATGTTTGCCAGTTTATTTGCGAAAATCAAATCATGAGACAAAAATTTAATTTTGAGATTTTTACAAAAATAAATTTTTGGAGAGCTCTTTAGGAGGGGCTTTAGTTTTAGAAAGGGTAAAATGTAAAATTACTCAATAAATCTTTCGTGCCAAGTAAAATGAAGTCCTTATAGAAAATTCTCAGAGTAGATGTAGAAGGAGATGAAGCTAAAAGGGAGCTTTTTTATTTGGTGTTTATAAACACTGTAGGTCAGGAAGTTAATAACGGTTTTTATAAGGAATATTAAGGTTTAAAGGTTTAAGGTTATAAATTTAGTCATCGTTACCTTCATAAGATTCTCCATTTAAGTGCTATAAGGGTTTTATAAGAGAAACGAAAACGTTTTGCGAACCATTGATAGGTTTTATAGAATAGGTAATCAAAACGTAACCGTTACCATTATAAAACAAAAAATGTTAGTTGGGCTGCACTCTCGTCCAAGATAAGATTAAGGCCGACATTAAGTAGATTACCCTGGGCGACGTTGTCACCTACTTTAAATCAGTAGGATGGGTAGCGTACTGAGTGAGGAGTCCCCTTTCGGAGAAAGCACAACGGGCCTACTTAGGCCTAAGTCCCAGATAAAAAAGACCAGATACGAAACATAGCGTGGCGGCACGGTCAGCGTCCCCCACTATAATGGTCCGCTCAACGGCGGATCATTTAGTACGGGAGCCGTTTCTCGCGTGCGTTGAACTGTTTAGTTTACTAGTTACTGTGAAACGAGGCTAGCGCGGGCGTAAATGTCAGTTTTAATATATTTATTATTTTCGACTTTTATAACATGACAGGTTATAAGTGCGTATGTAGATGCTGTACATCTAATAATAAAGAAATAACTTTTTTTCGCTTCCAAGTGACTCTATAAGGTAAGTTCGATTTATTTATTCAGATTCAAAAATCACAATAGACATTTTTTAGACGTGAAGCTTGGCTTCGTGCTGCTATAATAATCATACTTTCAAATTATAATGCGCTTAAAATTGTCAGAACTTAAAAAAAAAATAATTATGAATATTGTAAGGGTGATTAATTCAGAATTTGAATATTTCAACATTGTTATTTCTATCATAATACGCGTTGTAAGATTTGAATATTACAATATTGGTATTTCTACTATTATATGATTTATTGGAGATATTTTTAGTGTAAATAAAAAAATTCTTGCTGTGCCTAAGTTATTATTTGGACGCTTGAAGAAAAAATATACAGGGTGCCCGAAAGTCTGGACTGGGTCAAATATTTCGGGAACGAAAGGTTGGATTTCCAAGATTGACTAAACTTTGTTTTTGACACAATTGTCTATTTAATTCTTATGTCAAAAACCACCCCGCCTTCTTAAAGGGGGTGAACGTAAGGGTGGTTTTATAATTTTAAATAGAACCCCTATTTTCTTGCATTTTCGTATTCCTCAAAAAATTTGTGTTGGCCCCCAATTTTCACCCCCAACCCCGCCACCCCCTTTACAGGGGATGAAAAAAACGAAAAAAATAGTTAAAAAAATAAAACTAAAACTGAACAGTTTAAATATTTAATTAAATCCGCAATGAAAATAGACATGTCACCCCACCTCAAATTTCAACCCCAACCCTCGCAACCCCCCCTCAGGGGACGAAACAAATTAATAAAACATAATTGAAACTGAACCTTCTAAATTCTTAATTAAATCCGTAATAAAAATAAACATTTTTTTATTGCAATATTATTTTCTTAATTTTTGTTATCCCCCATGAAAGGGTGGCAAGGTTTGAAGGGTAAAATTTTAGATCGGGTCACATATTTTTCTGACATGTTTATTTTAATTATGGATTTAATTAAGAATTTAGAATGTTCAGTTTCATTTTTGTTTAAATAATTTTTGTTATGAAGGGGTGGCGAGGGTTGGGGTGAAATTTGAGATTGGGTAACATGTTTTTCTAGATGTTTATTTTTATTGCGGATTTAATTAAATATTTAAACTGTTCAGTTTTAGTTTTACTTTTTTCCCTTTTTTTTGTTTTTTTCATCCCCTGTGAAGGGGTGGCCTGGGTTGGGGGTGAAAATTGGGGGCCAAACACAGAATTTTTTGAAGAATCTGAAAAGGCAAAAAAAATTAGGGGTTTCTATTTAAAATTATAAAACCACCCTTACGTTCACCCCTTAAGAGGAGTGGGGGTGGTTTTTGACATCAGAATTAGATAGACGATTGTGTCAAAAACAAAGTTCAGTTGCAATCTTGGAAATCCAACCTTTCGTTCTCGAGATATTTGACCAGTCCAGATTTTCGACACCCTGTATTTTAATATTAAACCCAAGTACATATTCCAATACTGAAGCTTAAAAATAGTCATTATTAATTTGCATACCTTTTAATTTTGACAGATTCGTGCAATACGTTCCTATCCTTAAAAATAAAGAGTCTGATTTTCAGTAGTGCAGGTAGCCGCTGCCCGTTAAAAGAATGCCTCTGGCTATAGCGATGCCTTTGTGTGTTGCTCGAGTCAAAAACTTCAATCGAGCCGATCCGGCTTTCACATCTGGTTTTAGTTAAATCTGTGCCTAAGTGCCGTGATACCTATCACCCTCCTTATTTTCAGGTTCAGAAGTAAAGGGAAATAAAAGTTTTAATCGTCCGACTGAGCAGTTCTAATCGGCGAGTAAGAAGGTTAAAAAGAATAATAGTCTATGAGGCCCATAAGCCAGTAAAATAAAAGTGACAATCTAATATCTAAATAGTTTTAAAGAAATGCATAGACAAACATACATACAAACATATAAATTAATATACATTTGTTTGAAAGCCCCAATAGATTATTATACGTGAATATTTTTCAGTTTCAATGTTACATACATACGTGTTGAATTGATAACATCCTTTTTTTTGAGTGGGTTAAAAAAAGCTTAAAGTAGTAAAATTATGTTAAAACAAAACATTTATTGTTTTCCTTCTCTTTTACACTTAGCATTTTATTGTGCTTTTTATACAGCAACAACAAAATGTTTTCATATTTATTGATTTTTGTTAGGAATCCTGGTCTATAAAGACGGTATAAAACGAATATCAATGTTATCATGTAGCCAAGTGCTTTTAAGACCACCCAGAGTATACGTAGACCCGCTTTTTATTGGGTAAAGTATTGTCCCGTAATATTAAGGATTTTCTGATATCAAAAAGAGAACAAGGGTTTTTCTAAAATCCATTATGATATTGGAAAACATTTTATCGTGTAGTTGTTTACCACCAATACTTTCTATCTGCAAAATCTAAAATATTCGAAAGGTACAAAAATATACTTTTAAAGAAAACTTAAGATATGTACTGGTAAATAAAAAAACAAAACTGTTAAATATCTTTGTATATACTTATTTTACATACAGCTTTTATGACATCTGATTTGTATATTTTTTTTAGAAGGCAGGTGGTATTGACATGCATTTTTTTCCGATATTGGTATTGATACTAAACAAACGATATACAGCTGTGGGAAAAGCAAAACCGAACATAGGAATAAAGCGTATAGTATCAAACAGAAACGAAAAACCCCTTTAACTGCGTAAACGAACAACTGACACAACTTGACTTAAACCTTACCTCGGAAATCTCAAAATCAACTAAAAATACAAAAATCCAATTATTCTTAGCCTTAAATGTTAAAAACATATTTTATTAATGAGCGGCGCCGAAGTCGTTAAGAAATATTACATTTTTAACCTCGTTGTTACTGTTTCTTAGTTTCTTTTCCTTCTTTTATTTGAAAATTAAAAAGTTTCTTGAACAATTTACAATAAAAATTACTTTAGGGGATTTTTTTAACAGCTTATTTTGGGCTATTTTAAAGATATGCGTTAGTCAGAAAAATGTATTTAAATTCATGAATAAAAACTTGTCCTACAAAAACAAATTTATTTTTAAATTGGTTTTTTTTTGAAAATTCCTGAGGGGAGAATTTTTAATTTCGACTGGGTAGATTGACCCAAACGGACTGGCAACCCTGCATTTACAATTCGCCGGCCCGACTAGTCCCGCTTATCCAGTAACTATTGAGCCTTTAGCCGAGTATGCCGCTCTTTGTGAAAACTTCTTTTATCAAAATACGAATTTCCTAACATTTTTGACTATTTGATAAATTTATTGTTTTAAAATGCATCAAATAGTCGAAATACAGGTAAATAAGGTTTTTAATGGCCGTTGGGCGCAAAGAAAACTAGTATTTTCGTAAAAAAAAACATTAATTCATATTAAAGTAATAGAACGAAATGACCATTTATAAGTAAAGAAATTAAAAATAATTCTTAAAACTAAACTTAGATTCTGTTAAAAACAAAAAGGAAAACGTTATTCAGTATTTGCAACTAAATAAATAAACAGTTAAATTCTACTTTTATGAACAAAAACACACCCTTCAACGCCTCGTCCTAAGTCAAGCTGCATCACAGCCCTACTTCACTAACAAGCCGTGAACAAGGAAATCTGGCAACTATGCCTTCAGATCTAGCGAAACACGTTAGCCGTTGTTTAGTCATATGATTTACGTTGAATGACCTGTTGCTCTGTTGTTTTATTGTGAATAAATCAACTTTTTTGAAAGAAAATATTGTTACGATAAAGACTAAACCTGTAAAAGGTCTTACTGTGTGAAATTTGTGAGTGACCGGGACAGTTTTTTTCCGCAGACATTGCAAAAAACAAGAATATCTGCGGGTGAAAAGTGCCGGTGTTATAAAGTACTTAAAGAAAATGGCGGCAAATGAACTTGACATTTTGTGGGGTGCTTTTTAAAAATAATTAAAATTGAAAGTGTGTTTTTAATGATTCGTGTTTGGTTTTAAATTTTTGGGAAGGTATTTTTTTAGTTATTTTTAAAAACAGTAACAAATATTAGCATTGGAAATTACCAAAAGTCGGTAGGTATACATTTTGGAATTTTGTCGTTCGTTTTGATTTTTGTTATTGCGTTGCATAGGTACTTGGGCCTGCTTATTAGATACTATTTATTACTGTTATTATTATTTTTGGTAACCTTCTCGGTATTTTCTCAATTTAATTAATTTACCATGCCAAGCCCTTTTGTTGTGTGCCTGGGTGCAAACCAATTAAAAACTTCTCTTGATGCAGGAGAACCAGTGTATTGTTTTCACCTTTCCAAAGGACGAAAACCTTAATATAAAAAAAACCAAAATATTTACTAGCTTTGATTTTGTGCATTTATTCAAAAACATAATTAATAACAAGAAGCTTAAAAAACTTAGATAAAACCTTTGTTTATCCAGATTTTGACAATTTTGATGTGATTAGGCATGCAAAATATAATGACGTTAAGTATATGTATGAGCAGTGAGAAGGAAAAAAAGCTTTAAATTAACCATAAAACAGTTTATCCCAACAATTTTGAGCGTCAAAAAGTTTTTATTGCGGATAATATATGTAATTTTTCAACAATGGCAGCTTTAAATGACTTTGGTTTTAAAGACTCAGTATCTTTTCTTGAAGTTATCAGACATTGGTGGGATATTGTCAGTAATACTAGTATTTTAAAGGGTAAAATAAAAAGAAACGAATATTGCGATCCCATCTCTAAAATTGATCAATTCACTGTTAATTTTTTAAGAAAATTTGTTACCTGAGTTAAAGCTTGGCATAAACATGAAAACAATATTGGTCGCCTTACAAACGACACCTATTCTGCACTTTGCCATAGTACCTCTTTTTACTAGAAATAATTGACTATTCATTTTCAAAAATTTGATTTGTCGTATTTTTACCTAAATTTACTACCGAAAAAATTGAAAAAGATTTGGTAAATACAACTTTGGAGGTTGTAATTACAATGTTAGCTTTGATGATATTTTTAAATGCTGAGAAAAAATTAGACTCAAACATATATTTGAAGGCTCGATGGTAACCTTTAGCTGAGTTAAAAAACAGGGGGACAGCTGTATCCAGGAAAATGATCTTGATTGGACAATACCTCAAAATAATTACACTGAAAAATTTTTGTTTTTACTTGAAACTGAATACCCAAATGAATATGAAATTGACAAATCGGTACAAATTTATATAGCCGGTTATGCTGCCCACAAATTGTAAAAAAACATAATAATTGAACATCTGTGTTTCTTTTTTTTGTTGAAAGTAAGGAAAACCTAATTGACGACGAATACTTTGATTGTCTACAACGTGGGGTTTAAAGGTTCCTACATAAATTGTTAAAGACGTTCTGTTCCATATGTGCGCGATTTTTTAGAAAATTATTAATGACCCTGATACTGAGGGGTGACTTTAAAAATGGAAAATCAAAAGCTATCCTGTGTGATCTAACTAATTTAAGCACTAGACAAAAATGAAGGCTTTAATGGGTTTATGCTTGCAATGTATTTGTGGTAACGAGAACAAAAATATGTTTTATTATATTTCTCTATATTTTAAACATTCTTATAAATAATTATGTTAAAAAAAAAGAAATAACAAAAATGCCACAAAAAATCGGAAAAGGCCGAGTCAAAAAACAAAAAAAGGAAATTTGACACATTTAATAAATAAATAAACAAAACTAAAACTAAGTACAATTACTAATAAATGTTAAATTACACTTGTTTCCTTTTACAACAGCATCATGTTCTTATGCCTTGACCTATGCACATAAATTAATTTGTTTTAGAGTTTAAATATTATAAAAAATATTTTTTTAATTATTATACTGATTTAATTATTTTAATGGAAATATCAAAACATTTGCGACTTTTTAATTGAGCCTTAAAAAGAATTTAAAAATACGCGCCCCCGATACCCGGATCACCGCTCATCGCGCTCGAGGGAAACCGATCTGAATCTCTTGCCTTGCGGCGTTGCCAAGTGGTTGTTCACGGCTTGTAGTGAAGTAGGGTTTTGGCTGCATCAGATCGCGCGGGCGGCACTATGTTTGATTGATTCGCTTTCTTTTTTTAATGGATAAGGGGTTTTCTTTGTTTTACTTGCGAAACGACCATGTTTGGCTTTGATGCTTCCCACCTGTATAGTCCAAAAATAAAAAAAATCCTATTAGGTGATTAATATATACTTAAAACTTTTATAGCTTCATTTTGGACTCCGACAAAGCCCTCTCTACGACTTTTTCGATACTGCTGCTTTTTCGAGTGGATGATTTTGAAACACGTCAAATTTATGACCCATTTTTAATAAATAAACCTTTTTTCAAAATTTGTCGGCACTATTGCTAACTTTTTATTATAAGAGATACAAGTTACGTAAAATTAGCAAAGTTTGTATATTTTTACGCTGATTACAATAACGATATAAGAAAAACAAATGAACATCAGATTTACGAGTTATTCACAAAAATATACTTTTTTTAAATGCAACACTCTTTATTTGTTACGTTAGTTCGATATAAAATGTAATTTTACATACAATTAGTTATTAACATATTTTTTCCAAGATGATAAATAGCAGGGTTATTTCAATTTAAATGCTTTTTTTGTAACTGGACGCAGGCAGCCATGAAATTCTTAAAATCGAATTATTTGTGCAAATTATATCGTAGTACGGTATGACAGAAACTAAATTTAAATAAAGTCCGCTATAAAGGATATAATTTGTCAAACCTTCTAATTACTTGGGTTAATAATAAACATCGTAGATTCAGTAACATTAATAAAATACATTATGCTAATAATAGCTATATTGGCATCATCCAAAAATCCTCCAACACATTTCTTAGTAAATTCAGATATTGTTTGCCTGTTAAAGATCCTTTATAAAACACAGGTCCAACAAATTTTGATCCAATGAGGCAGCACCATACGTTTAAGTAAAAACATCTTTGTGGATTGAAAGGATGATGGCGCAGGAATTGCAATGCTCCAATAATGTTGGTTCTTTCGGTTAAACATGCCTCTATTACTAAAATTAGTATTATTGCTTCAAAGAATTAATCGTAAAAAGTTTGGATTTACAAACCATTGGCAGAAGTTTATACGCCTTCTGTAATTACCTGGCAACAAAGTTTGTGTGGGTCTGTATTTGTGGGGTACATAATTATGTTTTTTTTTATTGTATTAATGGTTCCTTAGCATAGATTAAGATCTGACCTACAGTCTCTTGTGGAATCTTTACGATTTACTTTAAAATATGCCAAAACATTAATTTCTGTTTGTTAATTAATTATAAAGGTTTTCTAATTTCTACGCTTAAGAAACACTTTTGTTTGATGAAAACTTTTTATAAGGAAATAAAAAACGTCTTTTGTTTGGCATATTTTTTTCTGGAAATAGTTTGACTCTAAAGCCTGATGCCATTTTTTTTTGGAAAATTATGTAGCATTCTATCATATCAAACTTCTCCAAATGACAACATTTTAAACAACAGTAGCATAAATGAACTGTTGCCTTATGATTTACTAGTTGTCCCTAAAACATTATGGCGGATACACATGTTATCTTTTGTTTTTTTCTTTATTTTTGTCATAGCCTACTACGATAATTTGTACAAAAAATGCGATTTTAAGAATTCCGTGGCTGCCTGCGTCCAGTTATGGAAAAATAAATTTAAATTAAAATAACTTTGCTATTTCTCATTTTAAGAAAAAAATGTAAATAACTAATTAGGTAGAAAATTACATTCCCTTTTGAATTAACGTAACAAATAGAGGGTGTTGCATTTAAAAAAATTATATTTTTGTAAATAACTCGTAAAGCTGATCTTCATTTGTTTTTTTATTATTGTTATTGTAATCAGCGTAAAAATGTACACAACTTTGCAAATTTAACCTAACTTTATCTCTTATAATAAAAAAGTTAGCAATAGTGCCGACTTAATTTTGAACACGGTGTATACTTAATTTTAATACATATGTAACCTTATTTGATAAGTATTTCGAAAAATACTTTATTCGACAAAAATACTGCTGCAGTCAGCTCGGCCCCGATGTTTTCCAATACAAATATATTCCGTTATTGCACAATTATTTATTTATTTATACGGCCATAGTATCTGAAAAAGTTATTTTTGCTGTTCGACAGCCTAAATATAATATTTTACCGAAGTTATGTTTTGTGATTAATTAATGTCGGACAAAAACTGGGTGATGCTAACACTACTTTTAATTATCCGACAAAAATATAGTGCTTCTTAGAGACAGTCCGACAACATATGAATTCTAAGATGTTAATTTTAAAAAATAATGTAAAAGCGTTTATATTTAATGACAAATTTCTTAACATCGAAAAAATCTCAGATAAATTTCAAGTTACTTAAAAATAAACATACTTAACTTTTAACAAAAAACATATTTATTAAGTTAAACAGTTATATTATAACCTTCGAACTGTTTTACCATCATTTCTAAAATCATCCTTATCTTCGTCGTCGTCATTGTCATCTTAACTGACTTTAATTTCAAAATCATTTTTATCCTCAATTTTCTTATGATCAGTATTGTCTGATTCTGTAGTAAAATTTAAAAAAATGTGTAAATTAACAGTGCAATATTTATACCAATGGCACAATGTTTAAAAGATTTTATACAAACCAATATTTTACAATATATCTTAAAATGATGGACTTTTTAGGCCATCAATGAAAATCTTATTCGTAATTATCCATTATAATTCATCTGCAGTTTTCTGGTTTCTTTAAAAAAATTGAGAAATATAATTATGTAAAGTGGTTTGTAAATGATTCGATTTTGAAAATCTCCCATTTTCGTTCGACATTTCTTTTAGATTTTTGATTAAATGTGGTAAATTGGCTTATCCTTTTTAAGAAACCATTTGGTTTTTTTGTTTTACACTTGCCGATCCGAAGATTATCTGTTAAACAACTTTTTAGCGGCTAAAATATATTTTTTAAAACACAAAAAAAAATTTGTACTTTTAAAACATAAAATAATATTATAAAAAAGATTTATATTTTAATTTGTTAAAAAAGCAGATAATTTTTTTTTGTAAAAATTTGTATTTTCTTAGCCTTCTTAAGTGAACTAGTACCTTAAATTAAATATTTATTAACTAAAATAAACTGAGTTTTATTTTGAGACTCATTTTTTACAATACTTTTTCACGATAAACCTTAAATGTTAATAACCGAAGAGATAGGTACGAAATCCCAAATACAAAATTTATTTTCCAACTACACGTCCATCTATTCTGCTATTGCTACTTACCCTTGTAAATTTTCTGTCAACACAGGTAAACCTTCTTTAAAATTCCAATTGATATCCTGATTAAAGATAAATATTTTTGAACGACTTTATAAACTCAAACAACAGTAGTAAGTAGATGATCAACAAAATAATCCATCGGAGATATTGACACCGGAAACAGTAGGAAATTAATGGCACATCAACGGGGATCCCTTTTCAGAGACTGGTTTACTTTAGAATGAAAGGAAAGCTCTATAGACAAAGGATTAGAGGTTTTTGTTGTTAAAGGTCGAAGAGTATTTGATTGTAATTACAGGTTTACCGATCTGCTGCAATGAGCTGGAAAAGAGAATAAATTAATTTTGTTTATTTGACTACATTATTCTCCAAAAATATTATTAAAATTAAAGAATATTATTAATAGTTATTTTGTTATTTGATTCTTTAGGGGCTAAATTTATTTTGGGTAATGTAATACAAAAAAGGGAAATAATTTATCTCGACATTTTAGTCATTAAACCAGTTGGATTTACTCTAGTTAAACACTTGATATCTTATAATGGTAAATTATTCAACAAGCATTATATGAAGTTTATGATACTAGCCGTAAACGAGTGTCATAAATCATTCGATTGAATAACAGCCCTTATAGGCGAGTAGAGAACTATACATTATCCATGGCTATCAAATAAATTTAACTAAAATAAATATAAATCTTTATTTTTAATTTTTAAATTTTAAAAGGGTAACAATAATAACTAACAATAAGTCAAACAACTTTTTATCAAACAAAAAGGTATTAAGCTACATGGTGCAGAACATTTTATTTATAAATAATATAAGTTTTTTAAGGGGTATTGTAATCTAGAATTAAAAATATCGTTCTTTTGCATTTTTTCAAAGTCTAGACCTTTAAAAATATGACTGTAAAAGAATTAAAAAAATATTATTTAATATTTAATTATCTATTAATAGTTAATTATTTAAATATTATTAAACGGGACTCAAAACTTTAAACGCGTTTTTCTCGAAACTATGTTTTTCGAAACTGTTGACATAATATCCCAAGTTTCGGTAAGGCGAGGTCAAAGGTGCATTCTCAAACCAAAGCCGGATTTGTGATGAGAAAGTTTATAGCCAACTTAAATTCCCCGTTTCGAAACTGAAAAATAACCCCTTAGGGACCGAAAAATCATGTTTTTAATGCCACAATCGCAACAGTGGTATTTTTATGTACTTTTAAATTCTGGAACTCAGACTTTGCTCGACAACTTTATAGCTAACTAAAATTTTTTGTTTTGGACCGAAAAATGTTTCTTAGGGGCCGGAAAATCATGTTTCGGACGCCGCAATCGCAACAGTGGTATTCCCATAAAATAATACCCCTGCCGGTGTTACAAATCTTATTCTCTGCAAGTAGGTTTGAGGTTCAGAAGGTTCCATTACGCTCGGTTCACGCCCTAATAATTACTCCTGAGTGATAGTTTTTCCAGGTATCCAACAGATTCTGAACGGTCGATCCACCGATTCCAATGCCTCTTTTCATTTTCAATGTATTTCTCTACACTTAATTTTCGAGACCAGTCTAAGTTTTAGAATTTAAAAGTTCATAAAAATACCACTGTTGTGATTGCGGCGTCCGAAACACAATTTTCCGGTCCCTAAGGAATCATTTTTTCGGTCCAAACGGGAAATTTTAGTTGGCCATAAACTTTTTGACACCTGTCTGAGTTCTAGGATTTAAAAGTACATAAAAATATCACTGTTGCGATTGCGGCGTCCGAAACAAGATTTTCCGGCCCCTAAGGGATCATTTTTCTGGTCCAAACGGGAAATTTTAGTTGGCTATAAACTTTTTGACACCTGTCTGAGTTCTAGGATTTAAAAGTACATAAAATACCACGATTAACACGATTTTCCGGCCCCTTAGATTCCTGGTCCAAACAGCTAGTTGGCATAAACTTTAGTTTACAAATTTAAATTTAAAAGTACAGGGTCTTTGATTATATTTACGTGGCTTCTGAGGCCTTTATTTTTGAAGACAGAAAAAAATGTTTCATATAAAAATTGTAGGATTTTTTCCATATTATCTTTTGAAATTATCAGGAAAAAAAAATCGCAATAAAAAAATGGAAAAATATAGGCAACATCAACTTTTTTAAATGAAACACCCTCTATATTATGCGCTACCACGAAAGATCATTTTTTTCTGATTTTAAATATATATACATTAATGATATTTGGATAAACCATTTTTAAGATATTTTAGGTTAAATTATTAATAAATTACAAAAAAGTTTCATATTAGTATCAAGAAAGCCATGGAAACAATAAAATTGTTATGTTGCTGAATTTTATGAGGGTTTTCTCTGGACCAATAATGTTTATTTTTGTGGTTAAACATTTCTGCTAAAGTGAAGTCAGACTTGTCGGTGAATAGAATTTTATTTAAAAACTTTGGATCCTGCTGCATAAACCTAGCCATTTCCAATGCATATATTCTTAGGTCGGTCCTGCATGTTTTGTCCAGGAAGATTCTGAACGGACATAAATTTATAAGGATATAATTTGAAAAATTTTAAGGTTAAATAAATTTTATAATCTGTTTTATTAAGTTTAGATGCCGCATCCGAGATTGATATTTTAGGATTTTCTAAAATTATTAAAAGTATTTAGTGCTAGTCCAATAGAAAAAGTATAATAATTATCTTGAAAAAACGAGGATATCCAAAACTTTGTTTTCATTTCGAGCTGCAGTCCTTTTCTTCATTTTAAAGCTTTTTCGTTCAATAAACTTTCTTACTATGTATTTAATAGTATACGAGTAGATGGTACCCGTTGTTAAGGATATAATAAGTAATATTCCCTTTGCGCTGTTCGTCACATTATTATTGTTACCATAAAAAAGACCCATAATAGCTATTTTTTGTTCTTCTGAATAGCCCATCGACAAAAAGCAATACAAACTACTTTTAATAGTTAAAATAATAAATTTTAACCTTTTACAATATCAATACGTCAAATTTATTATAACAATTTTTTTGTTTTCATAGCTTTTTTGATATAATTTTTATTTTTTTTAAACTTATTTATATTTTAAGCTTAAATATCTCAAAAATGGTTCATCTAAATATCATAATATACAGGGTGTTTCATTTAAAAAAGTTGAAGTTGCCTATATTTTTCCATTTTTTTATTGCGATATTTTTTTACTAATAATTTCAAAAGATTATATGGAAAAAATCCTAAATTTTTATATAAACATTTTTTTCTGTCTTCAAAAATAAAGGCTCAGAAGCCACGTAAATATAATCAAGACCTGTACATAAAAATACCACTGATCATGGCGGCTTCAAACACATTTTCCTGGCCCCTAAAGGGGTCATTTTTCGTCTTAAAATGAATTTCAGTTGGTATAAACTTTTTAACCACATATCCGGCATTGGCTTGAAAATGCACCTTCAGCCTCGCCTCATCCCAAAATCCATCTTTTAGGCCCTATATAGGCTATTTTTGGCCGCTAGGGCCAATTCCAAACGTAGAGGGCAATTTCTGAGCTAGTGATCGGATTTAGCGTTAAAAATACATGGGAATATATATGTTTCACCCACAAGTCCGAACATTTATTTTTTTTTGTGGGGCTGTGTTATTGTTTCATAACCAGCTCTGTTTTTATCTAGTACATAATAAATAGTATTGCAGATCAAAGATACCTTATTTACTGTTTAAATTTAAAAAAAAAATGAATCTAGTGAATAATGAAATCATTACCTACTTGTGACTAATAAATACTTTTATTTTCCTTGTACTTGAATTATTACCAGAAATCTTTGCGAGTAAAATTATTTTTTTCATTGTTTTGACATAAAAATTTTAACTTAATAACATCATTAAGATGAAATATTTACATATGTCAAAATAATAAAAATAGGTTTCGTTACAAAGAAAAAATACAATGGGTAACATTCTCCATATTACCTAAGGCCTCAAACAAAAAAAAAACGAATACAATTCAATGTAATAGTACATAGAATACCAGAAAAGAATTTTTTCGCTATTTTTCGTTGTTATGACAAAAAGTTTGAATAGAGCATTTTGGCTGACTTAAGGATTTTAATGTAGGCACAATCTTTATTAAAAAGTCTTTTTACGTGTAGGGTTAACATTATAAGGGTCGTTGTAAAAGGTCCAAAAATGGTTAATTGCTGTTAAATCTGTTTTAACAAAAAACTTTTTTTGCATATACAATTAATATTTTATTTTACATACTAAGAACCTATTTAATCACGTCATCTTTTGCCCTAATTTTAGGAGTTTACGTAGGCCGCTTTCTTAGAATATTGCTCTGGGGTCGTATTAAGAATATTAAAGCTGATAAGAGAAAATTCTTGCATCTATAATTTTGTTGCGGTCGACTTGACTTGATATTTTGTACTTTATAATAAAAGTATATTATAAGAAGAATGTAATTAGCTAAGTTAATTGTAAAACTTACAGCAATTCAAATAAATGTTTATATGGAAACTATTTTTAGCAGTTTTAAGGTGAATACTAAGATTTTTTTGAGAAAATTAATTTTTGTATTTAACTAGTGGGAAATACTTTTATATCGAATAAAATATTGTCGGCCAGGGGTGATAATAATAAATTAAAGAAAAAAAAAATCTAAAAAACCTGCTTCTGTGGCAAACCGCACTAAAAAGTAGAAAAACATTAATCATAGTAAGAAAGCTTGATTTTAAATGTTACAAATATTTTATTCGTAGCTTTTTTTAAAATCATGAAAATATAGTCAATTGTATCCCCCGCTTTTTTACTATAATTAATGGTTTTTTAATTTGTGGTTTGTGTTGCTTTAAAAGCGCGTTTTTTCATTTTTTTTAAACTGTATTATATTTTTTTATTTATGTCTTTGTCACAAAATAACATTAAAATTAAACTTAACAGCCTCGATTTTTGGTATATCTTGTTAATACATCTTTTATGGCCATTAAATCATAATCAAGTTCCCTATGAAAAAGGTAAACAACTTACATAACCCAACATGAAGGTCAGTGAAAAATCCTTTGTCCAAAAAAATTTTTTTTGTTGCCAGTACCCTGGATTTTTGTAGTAAGCGCAGGTGCTATTTTGGCCTTGCATATTTGCAAAGTATTGTCATTTTAAAAAAGTATTTTTATTTTTTTTTAATTTTGTTAAACCTAGTCAGAATATTAGAACGAAGTTATAAAATAATTGTATTGTCATCGGTTCTTGACTTCAATACAAATTTTCAAGTTATTCAGACTTTTTAAAATTGGTGAAAGTTAAGTTAAAATATTCTGTTACATAGGCACATAAATATACAGGGTAAGTCGGGAGGAACGCATCAAACTTCAGGTGTGTATTGTACACGTAAAAACAATTTAAAAAACCCATATATTCTTTTACGATTCTCATTTGTTTTTAAAATATAGCGTAATTACAAGAAAACAAAATTTCCTAAATTAATATGATTTTAATTATAGCGCTGTTTTAACAAATGTTCAAAAATACCACCATTAACCTCTATACACATTTTACTTCGTCTGCGAAGAGCTCTTGTTGCCTTTTTGAGTGATTCATGTCTTTCTTTGAAAAACACTGCCGCATTTCTAGTGCGTCAAATCCCAAATACCAAGTGTCGACTTTCACTTTGTACACCTCATTTTTAAACCAGCCCCACAAACAGTAGTCGAGTGGTGTGAGATCTTGAGATCTTGGAGGCCAACTAATAGAACCACCGCCACCAATCCATTGCCCTGGAACCTCTTTGTCCAAATATTGCTTGACCTGAAGAGCAAAATGTGCGGGAGCTCCATCGTGCTGATAATACATTTGCATTCTGATGTTCAGAGAAACTCTAATAAAGCTTTTAACTCATTTCGCAAAAAAAAGTAAGTAGTTCTCTTCTGTGAGACGATTTTTTTTTAATGTGTGGACCAATTAATAACTATTGACCACACCACACCACACGTTTACCGAAAACTTGTGATGAAAATTAGTTTTGACTGTTGCGTGTGGATTTTCGTCTGACCGTACATGAGAGTTGTGAGTATTATTGATGACATCACGGTGAATGTTGCTTTATTGGTAAAAAGTATGCGCGATACATCGGGACGATTATTATTTATCCAACTACAAAATTGCATACGCCTAACATAATCTTCAGGTTGTAGGTGCTATACACGCTGTATATGGTATGGATATAGGCCTTGCTCGTGGAGCGTGTTGATTACTCTTTTCTGTGGAATGGCCTATTGAAAAGAAATTCTTCGTGAGCTGGTCGTGCCATCATCTTCTACCAAATTCAGAATATTTTCTACTTCTTCTAAACTTTTTTGAGTGGCTCGTTCACATGTTATGTTAGTACTGGGTTCCGATTTCTCAAAGTTTGTTGTAAACTCTAATAAATACGTTTTTGCCCGGATTTCTCCGGTGTGGAAATCGTCTACGGCATTCTTGAAAAGTAGCTGTAGCATTACCGTTACAAAAGCCTGTAAACAAAAACCATATTTGCATGTTCTAAATTTGAATAGATGTGTGGCATTTTATAAGACTTCAATCATACAAACTCGAAAATAAACGCGTCAAATACTCTGACACTGACACTAACACATGTCAGAACAACCAAACGGACCAAACAATCGTTACTAAAGCATTTGTAATAATTTGAGAACAAATGAGAATCGTATAAGAACATATGACTTTTTTAAAATTATTTTTACGTGTACAATACTCACCTGGAGTTTGGTGCGTTCCTCCCGACTTAACCTTTATAGATACATAAATGCATAGAAACATACAGGTAAAGCTAATAAAAGCGAGGTAGAAAGCAATTAATTTTTGCTCTTCTATTTTTGTATTGATTATTTAAAATTATTTAAGGTTTTTTTTTTAACTCGATTTAATTTTTTTAAATTACCTTTTTATTTTGTTACTTAATTTACTCTAGCTTTGGTGGGCAATATAAGCGACCTAAATAAACTCAAACAATAGAAGTAAGACAAACTAATTCGTCGAAGAGATTGACACCGGGAACAGTGGGAAATTAATGACGCATCAGCGGGGATCTCTTTTCAAGAGATTGCTTTACTTTCGATTGGAATGCAAGCTTTAGACAAAGGCAACCGGCTTTTTGTTACAAATCAGGAGATATCCGATTGCAATCACAACTTTACCAATTTACTGCAACAAACGAGAAGGTTAGGAACAAAATAGTTTATTTAAAAAGAACACTTTTTTGTTCCAAATACAGTTTGTTGGGCTGACGCTTATACGACAAGCTAAAACTCATTTTTTAAATATGTTTTTTTTTAATCTTTCATTAATTTCATTTTTTGCTGATCCAATACGCTGTGATGCTTTTTTAAGCAAGTTTAAATAATGTTACTTAAAAAAATTATTTTATATGTGGTAAATATGCGGCAATATTTAAAAAAAATTAATTTAAAATCATATTTTTCATGTGGTAGAAAACAGTAACCTGTATGTTTTTTTAAGTAATGCCAGCTTTTCATGCCAAAATTTAATAAAAATGGACACCAAATATTTTACAAAACTACTGTTATTTGTAAATAATAAAGTGTTTTAGGAAACAAAAGCAGAAGGCAAAAGAAAATCACAAAAACAAATTTTCAACAGTTGGTAATTATCTCTTTACAAGAATAAGTAGAATATTTTGCTAAATGTGCCCTTTGTTTAAGTTTATTTTAATAAATCTAACAAAAGGTTTTTATTAATGTAATCGACAAAAGTTGTAAAAAGGTATGGTAATTGCTTGGATATATAAATTAAACCGAAATTATTTTAGAATACTTTCTTCCTTTTTTGCTCTTATGACAGCTCACAAAGGCTTATTACTCTAGTCGTTAGTGGCAAAAAGCCCCTACCTCTTGTTTGGTACAGATGTAGTATTTGGTACCCGGAAACCGAAAATAGCAAAATCCTTGCTCAGGGGTGTCGGAAAGAGGGTAAAAATTACCCCTAACATGGAAAAATGTGTAATAACCTTTAAAAGCAGAAATAACAGGAAAAAAGTTCCTCTTGCAGTGGATTTTACAAGTGCGAGAGAAAAAACAGCATGATGAATCCCTAAGTTATGACCAGGCTCGTAGCTAGAGGGGGAGCAGGGAGGCGTACGGCGCTGCTTGTATTTTATAAATATTTGAGATCTCGAGTTGGAACTCTGTACTTTTTTTTTTTTTTTATTCTTTTGGTAGCTGATCTCGATAAAGTTCATACGACCTAGAAAATTAATGATCAATTGTTATTAACAATTTTATATTGTAAAAAGGATCCGTTTGGGGCTCAAAGCTAGCCCGATATCAATAAGCAAAACGTAACTAGTAATCGCGATTTTGCGGCTCACAGCTTGTAGTAATGAAGAATTTATAACAATTGGACAATTATACATTGTTTAAACAAAAAATGAGATAAAAAACCATGCAGGTATATTCTCTATAGGTTTTCGCTGAACATAATTTTCGGGATAGTTTGGTACAAAAAGTTAACAGTCAATCATTAATAATAATTCTAGCTTAAAATATTAATTTCTAACGTATAAGTTTGGGAAAAGTATTAACCGCAAAAGACATAGCTGTAAAAAAATGTAAATGAAATCGGGTAATGGGGGAGAAGATATGAAAACTAATAGGAAAAATAAGATAAATAATTTTAATTACATCGATCATCGTTATTCATGGCAAGAATTTCTTGCTATTTAATTTTATATTACTTATTAAATATGTATATAAACAATTTAAAATTCTTTTCATGGATATACCTTAAAAAATTCCAAAAATTGTTTTTTTGATTATAACTCGAAAGGACCAAAAAGTTAAATAACTCAAATTAAAGATCCTGTAAAAATACATAATTCGTATAATATAAAATTTCTTAAGCTTTTATATTTTTTGAGATATTTACGTTTTAAATTAAAAGAAAATGTTAATATCTCAAAAACCATAAGAGATACAAAAAATTTTAAAAAAAAAATACAGCCTATTAATTTGTCTATATAAAAGTTATATAACTATTTTTGATAAAAAAATAATTTTATTTTTATTCAATTTCTATTTCTTCTATTTTTCTGTTCACTATTGACAGGTATATAAATAAACACTTTCACAAGAAATTATTTAACACCGGTAAGAGCAAATCAGCTTAAGTAAACATATCGAGCATGCCGCCTGTGCAAAGACGCCGCGTTGTTTTACCTGCTCTTTGCACAATCCAACATGGCCTTCTGCGTCTCCAAGAGATAAAAATTTTTCCTAAGATTTACCCGATATTCCAAGTTGAAATAGCCCTTCTAGGAGCATCCCCGGAAAATTTAAATACATGCATTTTGATGCTGGGGTATTGCTTTTTCAAAAAAGTATAAAGGGAAACTTTCGAGACTACTTTGACCGATATCTTGTGTCATTTTTTAAGGTGATAGGATTTCTTATAAATTCTTGTTCTACCTCAGATTATTTAAATTTTTTGAGTATGTTGAAGAATGTAGGCATATTTTCTTAAAGATCTAACCCTCCCCTTTAAAATAATAGTCTTGACATGTTGCTTATAATGCTTACAGTGATCGAAAGTTGACTTTTTAATTAACAGGATGAGACGGTCAAAAAAGTTTATACGTTGTAAAACTCATAACACAACGATTTCCTTAATCCTGTTTAACCAAATGGTAGGAATAATATACACATGACTCGAAAACTATATCTGGGCCTCAAGTTGCATATAAGATTAAAATCAAGGTTAGTATAGATTAATTGACCATTTCTTACTGTTGCAATAACATTATTTATTTAGGTGAACGTATTTGCTAGTATAACCGTGCAAGAAATAAAGGTTTAAACTTGTTCTTTCGTTTGGTATATTATTCTACACGAGATTCTTTCATGTTATAGCAAACATTAATTTCAGTACGGAAACTGTCGAAAAATTTTGTCGGGCTTTCGCAAGTCTTAAGGGGTCAAAATTTCTCAAACTTAGAACAAAAATATCATAGATTAACTAATTAAAAAAAAATACCGGATTGATAGTTATTAGTTTAATACAAAGTTAAATTTTTTGTACCCTGAGCATAATATTTAAACTAATTTTATTTTATATTATAAATTTATTTTCCCAAATAATATTTGTGTAAAATTATTTGCTTAAATTTTACAATTATACCTAAAAATAATGAAATAATGATATGTTTGTTTAGAATTTAATTTGTTTTTTGAAAAATAATTGTGAGCAAACTCTAAATTTAATTAAAACAAAATATTTAAATAATTGCAGCAGATGCTGGTTGAGCACAATAATATGAAAATTGTATCAATATTAACAGAAATATAAAATGATGAAAGGTTGCATTACGTGGGCCTAAAAATTCTAATAAATTGTACATTTAACAAATCATAAAAAGGTAACTAAAAAAAATGATGAAAAATAATATACAAGGGACGCTGATCATCAATTTTAAAACAAAATTGGCGGAAACGTTTCGTTTTTGAGATATCCCTCATTAAACTGAACTAACCACAACCAACCTCATTTTTACTATATTTCCCCTTATTTTTGTACACAATTATTGATTTTTACACTAAAGTGGCACACACTAACTTAGTGTAAAAATCAAGAATTATGTACAAAAAGAAGGAGGAATGGTGTAAATGAGGTTAGTTTGATTCTTAAGTTTGATGATGGATATCTTAAAAAAAAACTTTTTCACCAAAATAGTTTTTTAGATTCGTGATCAGCGCCCCAAAAAAAACCTGTATATCAAATTTGGTTAAAATCGAAGTTGCAGCCACTTTCTAGACAAGTTTTAATTAATGTTTAAATGTTTTGTTAATAGGTTACTTCTTTAGACCCAAAAATATGATGTTGGTCCGGAAAATACTTATAAATAAGTAAGGGGGACGAATCATGGCATCGTGGAGGCGTCGCCAGGTAACACTGCCGCTGTAGCCAATTCCCTGAACGGTCAGTTCGAGTCTGAGCATTTTGCGTCTAAGTAGGAGTAGCCGCACACTCCTTGTTGAAAGTTACCCTTTTTCACCTGCCGTCGGCATGGAGCTCTCTCAGATTGAGGAACAGCGCATCAACATCAAGTTTCTTGCAAAGCTAGGCAAGTATGGCCTTGAGACTTTTAAGTGTTTGAAACAAGTTTACGGAGACAATTCTCTGAAGGAACCAACCGTATACAACTGGTTAAAAAGGTCCCCGGAAGGCCGAGAAGACGTGAAAGGAGACCCTCGCCCAGGACGCCCGTCGACATCGATTTTTGATGAAAATGTTAAATGAATTCGGGCTTGTGTTCCTAAAGACCGTAGATTGACAGTCAGAATAATAGTTTTTGAGCTGTTAATCTCCAAAATAATATTTCTTGAAACTCTGACACTAAAACTTAAAATGGGGATTGTGCGCGAAAACGTACCGAAGCTCTTGACTCCAGAACAGAAAGCAAAGAGGGTTGATTGCTGTGAGGATTGGTTGGAATCAGAGAAAAGAGGGGACTTTTTCAAGCGGGTCATTACTGAAAATGACTTCTGGTTTTACGAATTCGATGTGGAGCTTAAATCTTAAAGCAAGGAATGAAAGCTAGCAGGGGAAGCGAGAAAAAAGTCGAGAAAATCAAGGTCTAATGTGAACACAATGTTAATTGTTTTCTTTAATTCTTAAGGCTAAAACTTTTAGCACAATGTGAAAAAATAACTTAATAGGGGGATAAGGGCTTCTAAGATAAACGATAATCTGAAGTATATTTTTATAACGTTCCCAGGACTTATCCCATAAATATGTCGGTTGTAAATATTTTAAGAACCCAAAAACTTAATTTATCGTATCCTGGAATTAGGTAAACATAAAGTTAAACAGTAACCAAATATTGTTCGAGATATAGAAATTCACAGAACCACCCTCAACGTTGTTTATAGTTCAAGAAAGATAGGCAAGCAGATGTCGACAAATGGACCACCCTGCTTGGCGTGCATTATTTTCGATAAACTGATTTTACCATTATTGAAAACAAAAGAATATATAGGAAGACTCTGTTTTTGTAGCGTATTAATTTGATTTGTGAAGCAGTTCCGCCCTATGATTTTTTGTACCTATGTAAAACAACAAGAAAGAGAAAAATCCGAAATTTAAGATAAATTTCATATAGTTTTTTTTTTCTAATCATAGACGGACCTTTTTAGTATAGAAATTAGTAGAATAGATTACTATAAAGTATATTATATAAAAAGTAAATAGACTTGAACATTAAAGCCGTAAATTAGGACTTAAAAACTAAATGAACCCCGATTTAGAACCACTCGCCTTCTAGTTCTAGGAGGCCAAAGTGTGAAATAAGGCGTACAACAGGAACCACTCTAACAGGGCGGGATTACAGGGTTAATATTCCTGTTTAATTGGTGGAAAAGGGCCTTAGCCAGGGACCACGCGAAATCAAGTGGGAATCTATCAGGGAAAGGCGGATAAGTTTCATGGAATTTTAAAATCATTATTTGGGACAATTACAGTCTGAACCTCGTTATAACGCGTTGTGTTCTACTTGTAAGTTCTCTGTTCAGAGGATTTTGATCTTAAATATTTTTCTTACAAATTAAATTCTTTTAATAGGCAAATAGATAAAATATTTAAGGGAATTTCACTAAGGGTATCCTTCTTAAGGGAAAGGATTTATCTTTCTTTGTTTTTTTTTTGTAAAGTAAAAACAGCACTAAATGTTTTTAAATATTGTCCAAATTATTTTTAACTTACACTCAATAAATAAAACCTACGGCAGTTAATTTTACACTAAAATCTAGTTTCTCATTGTTATAGACAGTTCTAATTTTTTTTTAGTTTATTATTGTAAATAGTTGCTTCATCTATATTTGTAAATATATTTTATAGTTTTGAAAAATTCTTCTTTTAATGCTCTGGGAACACATTAGAAAAGGGGGGTTACCTTTGTGCGCTAGTGCAATCGTACCAGGTGGCAGCAAAGAGCAACAGAGAGAATCCCAAGTACAGAGACGACGAGAAGCAATATAGTTGTAGGCGTAATTGGTAAGATCTAATAACCTAGTAGTCCTTGCATACTAAAACATCAAGAAAGAAGACCAGCCTACCTTCTAAAGTCCCTTTGTCATCAAATATAAAAGTTCCGTTTAAATTGAAATAACTACCAACTCCGAAGTGGGAAAAGTAAATTCTCGGATGTCGGTCACTAAGCTACCATTAACAACTTTTACGACAGGTCGCGAATATTTTCTCACAATGTCGACAATGTTAATTATGCACAATTTAATTGTTAATATCTGGTTTTACAGAAAACAAAATGATTTTTTTTTTAATTAAATAAAAGACATTTTTATTAACCCCGTATTTCAATTTCATTTAATTCTTAAGAAAACTCGTTTTCGAGTGAACTACCATAAGTAATTTATTTATGTTTTTACTCTTTCTTATATTTTGGCTCTATTAGCTTAAACACGCTACTGATTTAATAGGGAGCCAAAGTGCAGAAGGATGCCTCTGCGACTTGGCCAAACGTATTCAGATTAAGAACTTCCGGATCTTAGGCGCAGTAAAAGCGAAGACGAACAATTCGAGCACAATGAAAGGCAGCGCCGTGATATCGTCGTTGTTGACATGAAAGGAAACTGCAGTCGTGCTACCTTTATGACAAATGGGAACGCAGAGACAATAGGAAGTCTTGGAGTTGCTTCGTTAAAATAAGTCGCAGAAATAAAAAATTATAATTTTATAATTTTAAGTTAATTCCACTACCTATATATTTTTTGATAATATAAATACCTTTAAAAGACTTAAAATTACTTCTCTAGGAAAAAAAAACAGCAAACTTAAATGAAATATAACTGGTTTTAGAAACAATTATACAAACTTTCCGAATACCCATTACTGGTTTTTGCAAAACCTACATAAAAAAACACATACTTAAATTTTAACTTTTATCACGAAATAATGGTAAAAAAAGGAGTAAAAAGTCTTTTTGATGAAATAAAAATAATTTGATCTGATCAAAACAAAGAAAACGAGAAAGAATTTTTAAAAGATATTTAGCCTAAAATAATAATTATCCTTGATTCTATAAACAAATGCTTTCTAAAATTTAAAACCAAATTTAAGACAAAATCAAAATAGACCCATTACAATTTTATTTTTACTATATATTTCGGGCTTATCCAATAAAATTCAACGAGTAGTTAATAAATTTATTATTCGTACTATTTTTAAAACACAAAACACAATTAGATCTAAAGTAAAAAAATGATGGCTTGGTATGAAAACTTCGTATGGCACAAAATATAAATTTTACCGCAGACACAAAAAAATAATTTGCTGCACTATTTTACCTAAAAAGATTTTTTTTTTACATGTTTTGGATTTAAACTAAGACCCTCCTCCTCACACTGAAATGTTTTAAAGTGAGAAAAACACTTAAAAAACGTCAGCCAATCTTTCTTGGATATACAGGGTCTTCACACTTAATCCACTAAATCTTGGGAGCTGCTAATATACGTGGTTCCTCTTGTTGTCTGTAGAGAGCTGCACTACGCAGATGAAATTTTTGTAACAGCTGTTATATATAATATACGTAATTTACTATCTAAAACCACCAAAATGTCATTAAAAAAATAAAAATACGAGGTTTTTATAATAAGCCATGGAAAAACAAAACCATACAATGTAAACGAAAACACAAAAAATGTTAAGAACATAGGGCATTAAAAACACAAAATTTCACAAAATTAAAAATTTGTCAACACGCATTTGATAACCACCACTTAATAAATTGGAATGCTTCTTAGTATATTTAGCAAAGGAAACTTGTTCAAAAAAAATGCAAATAAAGGAAAATGCATTTATTATATTATTTAAAGATAAATTTAGCATCAATATCTGTTAGTTTAAATAATACATGGTTACCTATACTTGATGAGCTTATATGTCATAAATTTAAAAAGCTGTCAGAAATTCCTAACTTTTTAATCCAAAATTTTCTTAACCATTTAGGTAATTTTTTTTCTAATGTTATCTTGACAATGGTGACCGACTTGCCACCGAAACATAGATTAGGTTTTTTTATTTTTTGGTTTTTTGGGGGGTTTTCCTTCTTTTTTGTTGCAGGCGATCTACAAGTTCGTAGGGGTCAATGGGACTGAACAGGCTTAGTTCGTTATACCCCGGGACCTGGACCGAAGTGGTTTCATTTTCTAAAAAATTGTAGGATGACCAATCCCAAAGAAAATATACTGAAAAAGGATATTTGGTAGGCCATTTAATCAACTTATTTTATTTAAGTAGGCACCTTGTAAATAGTTTTTAATTTTTTATATTAGTAAATAAATACATATTAAATTAGATTTAAGCAAGACAAAGGTAAAGATAAAGATTTTAAAAAAATACAGGGTGACCCACCGGAAAACACGTCGATTTATATATGGAAAACTACGTATGGAAAAATTTTGAAAATTGAAATTGAATTGAAAAATGCCGATGGGGCGACCCGGCTAAAATATTTTCTAGTTGCTGGCTTTTCCAGTTATATCGGAGGCTGGTGTCAACTTGTTTATTTTAAAGGAAACCACCAATACATTATTACATTTTTAGATTCTACACGAGATTTCAGGCCAAATTCATGTATCATATTTTATACCCAAGTCTAAGCATTTTTGATGTTTATAGGTTTTACGTCAAAAATTACATTTGCAGGCCTAAAATAATTATCAATTTTTGCTATAAGAAAGCCTTTATTATTTAATCTAAGGTAAATTTTTCATTTACTCAGACAGCCAAGCGGCCCTGAAGGCCATCAGTTCTCCAAAAGTTAATTCCAAACTAGTGGGGGACTGTATACAGGCCCTGGAAAAAGTCGGCTTGGCAAACAAACTTACGGTAGCCTGGGTACCAGGCCACGAGGGCCACCCAGGTAACGAAGAGGCCGACGACCTAGCCAAAAGAGGATCAGCCATGGAAATAATAAGCCCTGAGCCATTCTGTGGAATCTCGTAAGGCCTCTTTAAGCATCTTTTAAAAGCTGGGTAGACAGAGAATTTTAAAGCTGGTGGGTACAAACACCAGGACAACGACAGGCAAAGCAGTCCATTAGGACCTGCTCGGCCAAGTTTACCTCGGACCTACTGAGTCACAGTCGTAAGGTCGTAAGGATAACGGTAGGTCAACTAACAGGACATAGCAAACTCAACAGCACCTGGTGGAAGCCTGTGTAGGTTCTGCCAGGAGGCTGAAGAAACAGCCGTATATGTGTGGTGCCACTGCGAAGCACTATGTAGGCTTAGGTTTACTAGGCTTGGTGAGGAAAAGCCAAAACTGGCAAGATAAATGGAGTGGCCAGTGTCAAGACTCTGGAGTCTAGTTAAGAAGACGAGCCTGGACAAGGTACTGTAAAGCACGATAGGAGAAACCACAATAAATCTGGTAAGGTTGCAGTGGTGGAGGTCATTTTTGCCATCTCCGCTCAAATAATCTAATCTAATGTAATCTAAGGTAAATTTTAGCCAAAGGGGCCATTTTAACAGAGTTTTTATAATATTTTATTTACCAAAAATACAGACAGTTTAAAAAATAAGAATTAAACAAAAATTGAGAAAACTAACAAAAATCTTTTTT
>JAHBCN010010573.1:0-31257 GCA_019359885.1 Listronotus oregonensis | reverse complement strand
TGCACTGTGCAAAAGAAAATCTTATAAAAATAAGCGCATCTGCATAATAACAGACAGCCAATCGTCACTGGGGGCACTAGTAAACCCCAAGGTAACGTCCAAAGTGACATGGAAATGCCAAAAAGAACTAGAAGTCTTGGGAGAACGCAACAGAGTTACTCTCTTGTGGGTACCAGGACATTCGGGAATAGAAGGCAACGAGAAGCGGATGAGCTAGCGAAACAGGGATGATGATCCCTACACCATACGTTGGACCAGAACCTGCCCTTGGAGTGACCAAAACCACAGCACGAGGGTAAACCAGGGAATGGATCTGAAACAAACACGGGGGAAACCTCAATAGAATTAGACAGGGAAAAAAGTTTCATAAGGGGCCCACCCAAAAAAACAAGACTCAGACTCAGACTCGACAAAGTAGGAAATGATTTGCATAACGGAAAGGGTTGCTAACAGGACACGATAGCCTAAGAGGACACCTACACAAGATAGGCTCATACATTGGGGACCCGTTGTAGAATGTGCGACGGGGGGGGCCTTTCCTGTTCAAGAGAAGCATTGAATCACAAAAGACAGCCATAATTTGGGAAACCCAAAAATAGCCCACAGGAATATATAAACCAACCAGTCTCGGGGTTATACAGACTTGTGGAAGGAACGAGACAAGGGAAAATTTGGTATAAAGGATAATGGGAGATTAGGCACAAAAACCCCAAAGATTTGCGCTGCCTCCGGGTTAAATCAAGACGGCTCCCAGGGAAGAAGGATGCACATTTTAGCGAATTTGCACATTAGTGCAAATTCGCTAAAAAATTTCCCTAAATGCTGCTTCAGGGACGTCTTATGGTGGACAAAAGTTAAACAAATAACGAATCATGAGCCCAAACCGTCTGCAGAGAAGGATGTCTGTGCATAACCGGCGCCCTAAGAAGCTCACCTTCTATAGCTATGAAAACTGTCCTGGGTTCTTTTTTTTCTTCTTCTTCCCTGGGAGCCTTTTGGGCTTTTTGTGCCTAATCTCCCATTATCTTTTATACTAATCCATTAGTCTTGTTCCTTCTACAAGTCTGTATAACCCCGAGACTGATTCGTTGATATATTCCTGTGGGCTCATTTTTGGTTGCCCAAATAATGCCTGTCTTTTGTGATTTAACATTTCACATTGGCACAGGATATGGTAGGCTGTTTGCTTACCACCTCGTCGTCCAACCAAAAACAAATGGTCTACTGTTTTTTTTTTAATTCCAAATATAAAAGTCACATGAATTTAACTCTTAACTTTAAGTCAAAAAAAACAATATTAAATATTTTAAAAAACGTTTAATTTAAAAATCTTATATTTTTGTCAACAAATAAACCTTTTAAATAATAACAAACAGGTTTAATCTTTGTAAACTAACATTAACAAGTATAATATAACAAAACAAACAATAACGTGTGTTTTAAAAATATTCTATTTTGGGTCACATTAATAGGGCGTCCAAAAGTTATTAGCTAAATGTCGTTTTTTACTTTTTAAAATAAAATTGTACAACCATGTCTTTATACCTAAATAGAAATATATATGTCGGAGTCAAACAGCGCAATGGTCTTATTATTACAATGTTTGACTAACTATTGAGCCATTTCCTGTAACCCCCGAATTCATTTAAGGAAAACAACGTTATGATTATTTTTAATTCATTGTTTGCCTCGGCATTAAATTGAATAACTAAATGGTTAGTCCACAGGGTGTTCGGAAATACCGTTCAAATAATTCTAGGGGTGATTCTACATGTTTAATTATGAAGAAAAGTTCATATGAACATGCACTGGGATATAGGTTTTATTTTATATCTCTGGAACCGTTTAAGATAGCTCTCTGGATTTTGCCATATAAATTGCTTTTAATAGTAGGTACTTTTTGTGTTTTTACTAAATTATAATTTTAATCAAGGGCGTACCGATAGGGGAGGCCTCGTCATATTTTTGCAGTTTTCTTTAGAAATTTTGATTCCGGTATTCCTGTAGAAAACCTGTCAGGCTAGCTGTTTTCGAGAAAACACTCTCCAAAGAAAATCATACCATGCATGGTCGCCCACATAATAATAAAAATTTCTACATCAAAGTAGGCTTATGTCGGTGCTAAGTTGAAAATGAAAAATAGGTCTAGTAATTCTAGTTTCGGTAAACGAATTTACCATAATGTTTAAAAATAAGTTTACTTGAATATTACTGTGTTAACAACAGTATAATTTAAAAAATTATATATTTTTCTCGCCTTTTAAAAAATGCCCGAATACTCTTTTGCTTGGACCACCATGCATGCATGCACTATTTTCTTTGAAGAGTGTTTTCTCGAAAATGGCTTGCCTGACAGGTTTTTCTACAAAAATACCTTTTTTATGTCATTTATACCGCGAAATCAAAATTTCTAAAAAAAAACTGCAAAAATATGACGTTTATTAAAAATGTGAACAAATTAAATCGAGGCCTTCCCTGTCGGTACGCCCCTGGTAAAAATAATAATTTAGTAAAAACACTGAAAAATGCCTACTATTGAAAGCAATTCATATGCCATAAATTTAATGGTTTTCGAAATATGGAGGCTTTAATACCACAGAATACAAATGTCTATTTTTGATATAAACTTCGGTGCAGGTTCCAGGAAGTAGATTCGGTGCGTAAACTAAATCGATTGACCCTTACGGACTTGCAGATTGCCTAAAACATACCAAAAAAAAAAAAAAAAATCTTTAACAATAAAACAAACTTATCTACGTTTCGATAGCAAGTCTTCCACCATTATCAAGATTAACCTAATTAAAAAATAAAATAAAAATTGAAATGAAATTTGTAAGAATTTTGATATAAACTTTAAGAGATTCTAAGAACTTTTTTACTATTTATGACTTCTTGTCGTAAAAAAGATATCCAAAATTCTAACAAATGTAATTTCAACTTCTCTTTTATTTTTCAGTTAAGTTAAGCTTGATAACGTTGGCAGACTTGCCCCCAAAATGCAGATAAGTGTTTTACATTTTTTAAGAGTTTTTTTTATAAAGTTGTTATACTACGGGACCAGGACCGAAATGGTCCCATTCTCCTGAAATTTTTCAGGCGAGTAATCTCAATATTAAAACATGAATCGGTCGCAAAACTATAGAAAATATTTATGGCGTAATGTCATAAATGCCATATTATTCTGTTGTGACAAATACATTAAGCATTTTCCAAAATAAAAAAAGTGGTGAGCTTCTTATGAAATTCCCTCAGCATCAAGCAAAGATAACCTACTTTTTATTTAACTTTTAGGCGATATGCAAGTTCGCAATGGTCAACTGATTCTGTATATGCACAGTACCCAAAGAAGATTTTTTGATGAAGCTCTTTTTACCTTGAACAGTCAACTTCAAAATCAAACAAATATTATTTAATAAATTGCAATAATCAGACAAATTATGTAAAAACTAATATAGTAAGGACTAAATTGATCAACACTCATGACAAATATTGTGCGAAATATATATTTGGAGATTAAACCCTAGATACCTTTTTACTATACGCGATATAAATGTGACGTCATACGACATCCATTTTTGTTTTAACCTTCTATATTTACTACAGGCAATCTTGCCGCTTGGCCCTGCGAACAAACATGCGAGACAGAAAGGTTGTACTCTTATCTTATTTCTTTCTTGCACGCTTGTTGGCACCGCCAAGTAGCCAGGCTGCCTCTAGTAGATATATGCTCGAAGGTTGTGATAGGTCATTGCCTGTATCTAAACAAACATGGTTTCTTATTCGCGAAATTCATTAACCAATAGATGGCGCTGTAGCTTCATCAGCTGATTCACAAAGAAGGAAAACATTTCAAATTTTACTTAACAGTTTATGGAACAAGTGCGTGTTTGCTAGTTTATTTTATTTGTTTAATTGGTTTTATAGCATTTATCTATTATTTCAGTTTCTTTAGCCTTTTTTTACATTTTGCCATTTTAAAATGCCTAAGATAGTGGTATCTTTAGCAGATATTTTAGAATATGTGGGTACTAGATCGCGGCCGCTCATCGAAGGCGAAGCTGTTTATAAAGCTAATCATATAGTTTCATGTTTGTTGGAAAGTGTTACTTCCAGAAAAGTATTATCCTTTTGTGTTCAGACGTCTGCTATAAAAAGTGCCCCTCATGAATTGACATTAAATTTAGATGATAAAGATGTAAAGAAGTGGCAATGCACTTGCAGCTGCAAGGCTGGCTTATCTGGGTACTGTAAACATGTTATTGCAACTTTAATTTATATAAATATAAATTTATAGAAATATTTAAACCATTATTGGCAAGCACTTTTTTAAAATAACTTTCCTTACCAGGAGTAAAATCAGATTCCATGAAGTGGGCACTGCAGGCAGTCATACATTTGGAAATTGGTTTTCCAATTTTTAAAACATTTTGCCAAACAGTTTTTAACTTATTGTCCTTTGGGAAGAAAAAAATTGAAACACCTTCACCCGCGTAATTTCGGCACTGGGGCACTGAACAATAGCGTTTCGTCTTGCTCGACATTATTAAAACAATTAAAAAGTTAAAGAAATGGGTAAAAGCACAACACACGAAAGAAAAAGGTAAAAGTTTTTAGAATAAATATCGATTAAAAACAACGTGATTTAATGGCGATTCCAATTTTTTCCTTCAATGAGTAACTGCGTTATACAATCATAGATGGCGTAAGTATCGTGAATTTCGCGAATAAAGTTATAAAAAAAAATCTTAATTTTTTTTTATTTTAGTGGCACTATTGTGGTTATTGTCAAGTTTGATTAAAATGGATTACGAGGAACCTTTAAACAGAAATTAGACCGATTGTAATTTGTTTTTGTTCACATACAAAAATCAGACTCAGAGCCTAAAATAGTCACCAATAGTTTAAAACACCAAAAAAAACATTACATTAAATCACAAAAAATGATATAATTTGACTTTAAGCACAATTTCCCATAAGAAACAGCAAATGTTTGGATACACGACCCTTACCCATGATACTATTACTCGAGAAGATAAACCCACGCGCATGAGATAAGCCTATCTCTCTCGCACGCCTGACGTCACTCGATGACAAATTTCCCCAGAAACAGTGAGTTTTAATATGGCATTCCGATTTCTGTTTAGATGTTAGATGGATTAAGTAATGCCAAAATACAATAAACGTTAAAAAAAGGCTTTAAAACACTGCTTTCCCAACCGACAAGCAGAATTTTTGTCATCGATACGGAGGGCTGAGCCCTCCGTAGTCATCGAGTGACGTCATGCGCAACGTCGTACGAAATTAAATCGCCAAGTGGGTTTATCTTCTAGTAATAGTATCATGACCCTTACCTATCTTAAGAATGACGTCACCACTAAATGCGCGTATTAAGGTAAATATTTAATTAAAGATCTGTAAAAGGAGGATTACCAAAATACGTGAACAAATTCGTAATATAAGAAATCGAGCACTAACACTTAAATGTTTGGTCTAAAGTCATAAACAATGATATGGGTCGAATGACAGATGTTCCTTGGATTTCAAAAGTCCTAATTTATTTAAAAAATGCAACATTTCGACTGTTAAGTATTTTCAGCCATTCTCAGGTAATTTTAATAAGTTATATGACTATCATTACATTTGGTGGTGGTTTTAATAATTATACTGAAACTAACTGCGCTGAGACATGAAGGAGACGGACGCAATCAAGAGTTTATCTAAGTAACTAAAGTTACATTTGGTTAGAAGAGGTTTCCAAACATTTCTAGAATCTAGGAACGAGGTTTTGGCCGATGACTGCCGCTTGTCTTTTTTAATCCGTACTGCAATTGGTCTTTTAGTTTTTCCAAAGTATGTTACCACATTGACAACATCAAAAAAGATCTCTCATCAAATGAATATCCACATAAGAATCGGAAAGAGCCATAACATCAATGCAGTATTTGAAACCAGTGAATCATTAAGCAGCTACCCAACACAAACTAAACCGAAAAGCCTTAAGGATCAGAAGAACTGCATTTATGTGATTCCATGCAAATGTGGTAACTCATACGTTGGTGAAACTAAAAGACCAATGAAAGTACTGACTAGAGAACAACCAACTCAAGGACTAGAATTAACGCAACGCCAGTTTGTAGGCAGGGTGTTTGGTATAGTGATCTGTTTGTTTTTGTTTTGGAAAAACGTAAACAAATTGCCAGATCTCAAAACCAAAATCAGGAAATTACCTTGAAAATGTAATAAAATTGTTCAAAAATATTGGTTTTTGTGTTAATATAGGCAACATCGATTTAAATATAAACATTTATTAATATGACAGTTCCAAGCACCGGCAACAAGGTTGATTTGGACAGCTGCTCCATTCGTTTAATAAAAAATAATAGTAAATCAGGTGTTGTACGGCACTTCGATGTCATTTTATCTCTTTCTAGTAGGTTGTATTATTCAATAACACGTTTTGTAAACTGACTTGATCAACAGCAATCGAATAGACCATCTAAAATTTATGTCATATCTCTAGTTTTCCGGCTAATTTTTTTTAACAATAAAGAATCATCGATTTATAATGATGTAATTTATGGTGCAATGCCATAAACATTGAAAAAAATATTATTTTCGGAGTGATGTTATTCAGTGTGTTTAATCGATGTTGCCGGTGCAGTGTGTTTACAAGAACTATCCCTCCTTGCCCCCCTGAATATATTAATGCCAAACAAGATTTGTTTACTTTATTCTTTTCAAGAATTCGTTGAGAACAACAAAGATACAGAAGGAAAGGAGAAACGAAAAAGTCCGGTATCGCTGGTAAAGTCAAAATCATACACCGAGAGCAGCATTGAAAGAAAAGAAAATTCGAGGGATGCTTTAGCAACTTAGCAAACTTTCCTTAAATATTAGCAATATTGAAAAACCTGTTATAACCAAATGAAATCTGAAATCTTTGGTATAAATACCCTTGTAGTCATATTTAGTATTCACCTAAGGATGTTTGGAGATATTTACCAGTTAAAACTTGGCGATTTTAAATAAATTAAGGCAATGAAAGTCTAAGGAACATCTTCCATTCAACTACTTAAATATTGCACAATTTAGTTAAAAAATATTACATATTAACATAAAGAATATGTTATCAACACTTTTAAAAATAATTTGCACTATTTTATTCTTATTTGTAGGTAAAAATTATTATCTTTTATCAGAATGGTCATAGCTATATAATTTTTATGTACAAAGTTTTTTTTACAATTTTACTACCTGGGTAGCTCTCCAATTTTACTAATTACACTATACAGATCAAATATCTCTACAATTTTCTTAACGACATTTAAAAAAAATATATTCACTATTTTGATTGGCATATTCACTAATTATTATTTTCTTCTGTACTTGCTGTGATATGTGCATAAAGTCGTTTTCCCCACCACGCTTCCAAATCAAAGGGTTTAAAATCTTGTAAGAATTCGCATGGTTCTTCTTTATAAATATATATGGTTTGTTGAGCTAAAAAATTAAAGATACCCTTAATAGCTAGTTTTGTAACAAGTACATAAGGCATGGTATTATTGGGCCCGGGGCTATAGGAAACTGGATCGTAGATCTTCCCAAGAAAGGCCGTCCGTCTATTCAGGGTGATAAAAAAATCCATCACGTATAAATTTTAAGTTACATCAAATTGAAGTTTTTGAAAAAATGTATCAAAAATGTGCTATTGGATCAGAAATACCCAAATAGTTTAAATAAAAAAGATTTTTTTATATAAAATGTTTATTTTCGAGTGATAGGTGCATGTAACTATTGTAACTGTATTGTAGATTTCCTTTTTGCAAATAATGATTTTTCTTGTTTTCTATATTACTTTCCTTTATTAGGAATCAACAATAATCCCCCATCAGGGTTCCAGCAGCCTTGATATCTCTGTTCCATTGTTAAAATATCTCTGTTGAACCTCTTTTCCTGCACTAACCTAACCTAAATTTTGTGGAAACTCTGCAACCCATTTTGTTGTAATTTTTCAGCAAATTTTCAATCAATTCCTCATGTGTGTCATACTTTATGTTTCTAAAAAATTCTGTGACAACGCTTTTAAATAATCTCCATGCTTTCTTTGCTATTCTTATCTAAAGCCTTTACATTTTTTTTTATTAATCCGAGTTTAATTTATTATATTTATATATATATATATATATATATATATATATATATATATATATATATATATATATATATATATATATATATATACAGGGTGCCACAGATTCGAGGCATGCTGGGGATCTCGGAAACCTTCAATACAAGTCGCTTAAATTATGGCAAAGTTGGATTTAGGTGCCAAAAATGCCTATTAAAAAGTTGTAAAACCGAGTACTACCGGAGAAATTTAAAAAAGAAATTTGCTAATTTCGTTTTTAATTTTTCTAACGTTATTTAAAGAGATATGGAAAACAAAAGAATTTCAGCCACTTCTTGCCCCACAAAACAGCGTTGAGAGATTTTGACAGTTTCATTTTTGTTAAACCTATCAACTTTATTTTTTTAAATACGGACCTGGGTTTTTATTTAATTTTTTTGAACCCTTATTTCCCAATACAAAATGTATAACACTTAATATTTATTAACAAAAAGGAACGTCCCTTAAAAAAATGGCCCTTGTCTAACTCATTGCCTCTTATGGAAAATATGTTTATTTAACAGAAAATATTGTGTTATATCATTGTTTGAATTATAACTGCTTTAAAAAATGCAATAAACAATTAGGTGCCGTATTTAAAAATAAAGTTGATGATGGTTTAACAAAACGAAACGTTGTACGAAAAATTCTCAACGCTGTTTTTAAAGCCTAAAAGTCCATGAAAAAGTGTCCTTTGTTTTTCCAATTCTTTTAAAAACGTCAGAAAATAAAAACGAAATCACCAAATTTCGGTTTTTCCAGATATCTCCGGAAGTACTGGAATCTTTCAACTTTGTAATTTGGATGTTTTTAGGCACCTAAATGTGCAACTTCGCCATAATTTAACCGACTTTGTACGGTTTCTTGTGGAACCCCGTATATATGTTATACATAATATATATATATATATATATATATATATATATATATTATATATATATATTATATATATATATATATATATATATATATTATATATATATATATATATATATATATATATATATATATATATATATATATATTATATATTTTATATATATATATATATATATATATATATATATATATATATATATATATATATATATATATATATATATATAAAAAGGTAATAAATTTCTTGGGTATCGGTCCAATCGAAAATATTTTTTCCCTTTTCTTCAGGTCTACAATAGGAAAAAAAAACAATACAAAAAAAAAAAAAATTTTTTCTCTTTTAGGATATTTAAACTAAATGAATTTTTAAAGTTGGTAAAATCAACAACAGCTGAATTTTACAATGTATAGAAACAGGATATTTTAATTTTTGGGGAAAAATTCATATTAATTTTTTTTAGTTTAAGCTGATACATTTTTAAAATATTATAATTGTTATTAAATGTAAGACTAGTACAGAATGGATGGATTTCTATACCTTTTTTATTTTTTTCAGGGTCTTTTTTAGTTTAACATTTTTTTTTTTGCTTTTTTTGGAATGCGAGTATAAATGGGGATATCTGGTTTAAAAAAGTTAAGATATTGTTAACTTAACTGGAAGATAGATTTACTTATGACTGAAGTGTATGTAATATAAAAAAATTAAAAAAATTAGTAATGGTAAAAAAATTTTTTAAAAAACAGTAAATATGTAGTTTTTTAAGGGGATCACGGAGCTCTTATCTCTCACATAAGAGCATGTTTGTATGTACGTGTATGTTTGGGGGGTGGGTAGGTACCCCCCTTATCTGTCACCTAAGGGAAAGGGGGTTTGTGTGTGTCAAGGGAAGTGTAAAAAACCCTTATCTGCCCCCCAAGGGTTAGTGTGGGGGGGTATGGGTGTATATTTTGGGGGGTAGGGCCCCCCCCTTATCTGTCACCTAAGGGTTATGTTTGTATGTGTGTGTGTGTGTGTTTGACGTGACCGAGAAAACACAAATTATAGATGTATGATGTTTTTTTTGTCTATTCCAGATTTTATGTTTTATTATTTACTTACACCCTTCCCCCATAGCATTACCATACACTTATCCTAGAGTTATTTTAAAATCCAGTGGATAAAAGTTTAAAAATTAAATAAAAAAAAAAACATAAAAAAAGGGGGAAGGACCAGCCTACATTTTTAAGTGAGGTTCAACTGAAGGGGAAAGAGTGGTTATTTTTAAAAAAATGTTAGGTTAAAAAAGGGAAAAGTTGGTTTTAAAAAAGAAAAAAAACCGAGAAAAAAAAAACTACAGAATCAAAAAAAAAAAAAATTTTAAAAAAATTAATTTGTTGACAGTTATTGTTAAAATGTTTTAGTTTTATGAAAAAAACTTTTGGGGAACATTGTTTTTTCTTTTGTTTTGGGTTTAAAAATTTTATAAGTTAGAGAAAAAGAACTTAGATTGTCAATGTCAGTTTTTTATTGATGCTGTTAAAAATGTTTGTATATCTCTATCATCTCTAGAACTACTTTTTTTGTTATAATTCGCCTCCACACACAAAATTTTCTTTTTTTAAAATTTAAAAAATATGTCCAATTTGGGGTTACAATGTTGAGACAATGCACAAGAAAATTTTTTCCCAATCTACAATCACTTTTTTTTTTGTGTTAATCTATCTTTGAGTACCTAGACGTTTGTCCTATATACACCCCCCCCCAGAGAAGGGGAAAAATATATATTACATTGATTTTTTTTAAAATGTCATCCTTGTCTTTAAGTTTAGTGGGGTTTTTTTGTTTTTGGTTTTAAAGCAATTTTTATTAATTTTTGGGGAAGAAAAATTTTGGGGTTTTTTAGTTTATACTTTTTTTTACGGAAAAGAATAGTAAAAAATAGGAGGAAGTTCAATAAATGCACTTATTTCGGGGGGGTGCCGTTATTATCACTGTCAAGGGTGATCACCATTGCTGTATTAAAATGCTTTGTTAATAATTTTTTTTTAAAAGGGGAAAAATATAAAATGTTAAAGAGTTTTTTTTTAATTATTCTGTACCAATGATGCATGTGGGGATTCTCATTATCCGGGTTTTTAAAAGCAATTTTTTGATTTATTTTTTTTTTTTGGGGGTATGACTGGGTAATAGTTGAAAATACCCCCCTGAGCTGGTTGGTTTAGTATACCAGTCAAGAATGATCTGGTTATTTGTTTTTTTTATTACTCTAGTGTCCAAAAAAAAGGACACCATTGTTGTTTTTTTTTTTCCCCCGTAAATTTTTTTTGGTTCATTATATATTTTAAAATTTTTAAAAACTCCTTGGGGGCCAACCATTGGACAAGAAAATCATCAACGTATTTTTCAAGAACGGAATTTGAAAAGATAACTTAGGGGTACAGACTTCAAGTAAATCATCCATGACATACTGTGAGACAATAGGGGGGATTGTAGCCCCATAGGGGTACCCAATATTTGTTTATAAAAAAAACCATTGAATTTAAAATATGTGGTTTTAAATGAATTTCAAAAAAACCCCAGAAAGCCCTGCCGACTGGGGGCTTGTGTGTAAAGAAATAGCTGGGGAATGTTTAATGGGTTTTTTTAATGTTTTGGTTTTTACTAAATAAAGACACTACATCAAGACTAATCAACACGGGGCCTCCGGGAGCCTTTTTGTTACAAAAATTGAAAAAATTAGGGAGTTTTAATATAGTATTCATGCATTGGGGCCCATACCCGGAAATTTTTTTCCTTTGGGGTTTAATTGGCCCCAAACTTCCTCCCCCTTTTTTTTTATATATATATATATATATATATATATATATATATATATATATATATATATATATATATATATATATATATATTTTTTTTTATATATATATATATATATATATATATATATATATATATATATATATATATATATATATATATATATATATATATGTGTGTATATATCTAATGCCAAAAACCAGAGGGGGGCCGGAAAAGTAATGTTTCATTCGGGTTCGGGCCCCAAAAACCCTGTCTGGACCAAAAAAACCATCAAAATCAGGGTAATGTCCGATAAGTAAAATTATACCAAAAAAAGAAAATACTGCGGGGAGTAAGTACTCACTTACCATTGCTATTTTGTGAAGCTTCTCCATTTTCTTGATCTAATTCCGAACAAACCGAAGACCAAGCTAAAAAACATAGTTTAGATAGACATTTTTTAATACACTCACCTCCACAAAATACCGACCACTACAAACTTGCCGCAATTTTTGGCTTTTTCGCAAACCGCCAATTTTATTTGAATATTATGTCAGAAAATTTTATTCAGAATTTAATCAAGGCATATATGGGGGAGTTAAAACTTGGGTAGCAGACTTTAACATGGTCGCACGAGCACTAAAGACGCCCGAGTTCCGTAGACAAAAAACGGCAACTTCTGAAGTAATTGTGCAGAAAGTTCATAAAATTGTTTTGAATGATCGCCGACTGAAGTTGGATCAGATAGCTAAGGCTGTGGGCATATTGAAAGAGCGAACTCACCATATTTTAACTGAAGTTTTAGAGATGATATAACTATCCGCTCGATGGGTGCCGCGATTGCTTACTCCCGAACAAAAACTCATTCGCATGTCCATCTCACAAGTGTGTTTGACACAAGGAAGTTTAAAGGTGTATGGAAGCCCAATGTTATGGCCCATTCGATCAAAAAATGTCCAGCCCAGTGGGGTCAGAGTTGGCCCGCCGATTCTTGCGCAAACAAAATTCCACGAAATAATTTAATGTGTTGTTACTTACACACTGATAAATCAGTGTGTAGTTAGGCAACACATTATACTTTTATGAGAGCCGTATTAGTTTCGATTGTTTTGCTTTGTGTGAATATATTTTGTGGTTGCAGAAGTTTTTTGGATTGATAAAAACCTTCTTATTTTAGTGATTAGTGTTTATTTAATTGTGACTATAATTTTGTGTTTATTGTTTGTTACTTATAATATCGTAACAAAATGACTAGAGGTTGTATGGTTTTGTCTTGCAAATCTAAGGGTAACATACCCGGCATTTTTTACTTTAGGTAAGTATTTCTTATATTTAAATTAGGTGCTCCTTATGAGATGTAACGTTAGGTAACCGAATAAATAATAATATATCAATTATGAATTAAAGAAAATGAAAATTTCATGGGAAATAGCAGTGAGAAAAGTAAGGCAATCTTAGGTACTTTTATTTCATTTAATAATTTAGTACATTCCTTTAAAGAATCAAAATTATTAATCACTGGGCAGACCAGGCAAATTTTAATTTATACAGGTCCCTCTAATTGAATAAAAGAAAGTACAATTTTATGTTAAAGTTCCTTTTTGCTTTTTCTGTATTTGTTTAAAAAGAAATTAGATTTTTGGTTTCTTAAACTTTCATTATCAACTTTTTAAGCTCGACATACTGTGGACACATAATATTTAACGGTTACTGTTACAATGGATCCTAGGTACCAAAGGTTACTAAACATTATTAACCACTGTTACTCTGTCTCATGAATGTTTGTTATTAGTAAAAAGTCTATGCCTAAGAAGCAGTTATAAAATTTTCACTTTTTAATGTACAACCACAATCTTAGGATAAAATTAAACTCATTTACACTATCTTGCCCTTCTTTATCACAAAATTGGTGATAAGTACATGAAACTATCATACAATGTTTGAAATTTATTTTTAAAAAATCGTGTTTTTATTTATTTACTAAGATTTTTGGTAAAAATAAAAACCTCCAAAAATATAGACCATTTAAATAGAAGGTTGTAAAGTGGGCATCTATTCTTTCCATTTTATATCAGATGATATAAAATCCAATATTACACAATAATTTTAAATATTCTATGGTAGTATCGTTTAATAACCAACAATTTTGTGCAAAAAATAAAAAAAACAGTGAATGCTTGAAGTCCGGCTCGGACCTACTTCATTCATTGCGAAACTCCGGGCCAATCTCCTCGATTCCTGCGCCCTCACGCCTGACAATTTTGTTCTACAGGCCGCTCTCCATACACCCTTTTTTTTTTAAACTTCCTTGGTTTGACACTGTCGAGCATTTCCCAACTGAATTTCTTCGCCGATTTATGACTGCCAATAAAACTTGAATCAACCACCATACGCCGAAGACAAAACAACAATGAAGACAGCGGACGGCGAGGGGCGAATCGATTCCGAAGAAGGCAAAGGTAATTCATCGGCAGAAAAAGTTATGGCAACAATTTTTTGTGATGCCAAAGGCATTGTTTTTATAGACTATCTTGATAAAGAAAAAGCTATAAATTTAGAGTATTATGCCAGCTTACTTGATTAGTAAAACTAAACGTCCCGGTTTAGTAAAAAAGAAAATTATGTTCCACCAGGACAATGCTTCTTGCCACAAATCGCTAATTGTCATGACAAAAAATTTAACAGTTAGGCTTCGAGCTGGTTTCTCATGCATCTTATTCACCAGATTTAGCTCCATCGGATTTCCATTTGTTTTCGAATTTGAAAAAAATATATTGCTGGTAAAAAATTTGCCTCGGGTTTAGACGTGATTGCTGCCACAAACGCCTATTTTGAAGAACTGGATAAATCAGCCTACTGCGATGGCATAAAGTCTCTTGAGCACTGATGGTATAAATATATTGAGCTACACAGAGAGTATGTAGAAAATAAAAATAGTTTTTAACCCATAATTTGCTTTTTCTTACTTAGGCTGGAAAATTTTCATGCCATTCTTGTACACTGTTTTAAAGAAACTTTGTCTCATTGTTGCAGCCGTTGGCGAGGAAGCTAACTTTGAAATAGGGCCAGCTTGCGTATTGGCATTGTCTCCTATGGCACAACGCAACCTTAGAAGAATGTACGTCGAACCCAAGGAAGTTTAAAGGTGTATGGAAGCCCAATGCTATGGCCCATTCGATCAAAAAATGTCCAGCCCAGTATGAAAATAACTGTCAGAGTTGGCCCCGCCGATAACAAAATTCCACGAAATAATTTAATGTGTTACCTACTTACGCATTGATAATTCAGTGTGTGGTTAGGCAACAAATTATACTTTTATGAGAGCCGGAGTACCGCCATCGTCGTCTCATCATTCGTCTTTTTTGTTGTGGTTTGTGCCCTTTGCGCCGTATTAGTTTCGATTGTTTTGCTTTGTGTGATTATATTTCGTGGTTGCAGAAGTTTTTTGGATTGATAAAAACCTTTTTATTTTAGTGATTATTTTATTAAATTGTGACTATAATTTTGTGTTTATTGTTTGTTACTTATAATACCCTAACAAATGACTAGGGGTTTTGGGGGTTTTTTTGTCTTGAAAATCCAAGGGTAACTACCCGGCTTTTTTTATTTTTTGGGTAAGTTTTTCCCATATTTAAATTAGGTGCTTCTTATGAGACGAAACGTTGGTAACCGAATAAATAAAAATTTTAAAATTTTAGAAAATTTCAAATTTCGGGGGAAATGGCAGTGAGAAAAAAAAGGGGCAATCTTAACTATCTTTTGGGATGATTTCCAAAATGTTTGTGATTTCTGTGGATTATTAAAAAGAATAAGGTTTACATTTGGGTCTTTTATTTCATTTAAAATTTAGTAATTCTTTTAAAGGATCAAATTATTAATTACTGGCAGACCAGGAAATTTTAATATATACAGGTCCTTTTTTTAATTAAATGAAAGAAAAAAATTTTTATGTTAAATTTCCCTTGTTGCTTTTCTTATTTTTTAAAAAAAAATTTTTTGGTTTCTAAACTTACATTATCAACTTTTTTCCCCTTTGGAAAAAAAATTTTTTTTAAAAAAAAATTTTTAAAAAAAAAAACCCTTTTTTCCTTAAAGTTTTTTTTTAAAAATTTTTTAAAAAAAAAAAATTTTCCCTTTTTTTTAAAAAAATTTTTTTTTTAAAAAATTTTCCCTTTTTTTTCCCCCCTTTTTTAAAAAAAAAAAATTTTGGGTTTTTTTTTAAAAATTTTAAAAAAAAAAATTTTTTAAAATTTTTTTTAAAATTTTTTTTTTAAAAAAAAAAAAAAAATTTCCCCCCTTTTTTGGTTTGGGGGGCCCCTTTTTTAAAAAAAACCAAAAAAAATTTTTTTTTTCCCAAAAAAAATTTTGGGGGGGGGTTTTTTTTTTTTGGGGGAAAAAAAAAAAAAAAGGGGGTTTTTTAAAGGGGAAAAAATTTTTTTTTTTAAAAAAATTTTTTTTCCCCCCCAAAAAAAAAATTCCCCCGGGGGTTTTTTTTTTTTTTTTTAAAATTTTTTAAAAAAAAACCCCCCCAAATTTTTAAAAAAAAAAATTTTTTTTTTTTTTTTTTTTTTCCCTTTAAAAAAAAATTTTTTTTTTTAAAAAAAATTTTTTTTTTTTTAAAAAAAAAATTTTTTTTAAAAAAAAAAAAAAAATTTTAAATTTTTTTTTTAAAATTTTCCCCCCCAAAAAATTTTTAAAAAAAAAAAAAAAAAATTTTTTTTTTTTTTTTTTTTCTTTTTAAAAAAAAAACCCCCTTTTTAAAAAAAAATTTTTTAAAAAATTTTTTAATTTAAAAAAATTTTTTTGGGGGCCCAAAAAAAAATTGGGGGGTTTTTTTCCAATTTTAATTTTTTTTTAAAAAAATTTTTTTTAAAAAAAAAAAAATTTTTTTTTTTAAGAAAATTTTTTTTTTTATTTTTTTGGGTTTTTAAATTTTTTTTTTTTAAAATTTTTTCTTTTTTTTAAAAAAAATTTTTAAAAATTTTGAAAAATTTTTTTTAAAAAAAAAATTTTTAAAAAAAAAAAAAAAATTTTTTAAAAAAAAATTTTTTAAAATTTTTTTTTATAAATTTTTTTTAAAAAAAAAAATTTTTTTTTAAAAATTTTTTCCCCAAAAAAATTTTTTTTTTTAAAAAAATTTTTTTTTTGGTTTTTTTTTTTTTTTTTTAAAAAAATTTTTTTTTTTAAAAAAAAATTTTTTTTAAAAAAAAGGGGGGGAAAAAAAAATTTTTTTTTTTTTTTTTAAAAAATTTTTTTAAAAAAAAAAAAAGGGGTTTTTTTTTAAAAAAAAAACCCCCTTTTTTAAAAACCCCCGGGGTTTTTTTTTTTTTTTTTTTTCAAATTTTTCCCCCCAAAAAAAATTTTTTTTTGGGAAAAAATTTTTTTTTAGGGGGGTTTTTTTTTTTAAAATTTAAATTTTTAAAATTTTAAAACCTTTTTTTTAAAATTTTTTTTTTAAAAAAAAAAAAAAAGGGGCCCCCCCGGGGAAAAGGGTTTTTTTTAGGGGGGGTTTTTTTTTGGGGGCCCTTTTTTTTTTTTTTTAAAAAAAAAAATTTTTTTTTTAAAAAAAAAAAAATTTTTTTTTTTTTTTTCCCCCCTTTTTTTTTTAAATTTTTCTTTTTTTTTCCAAAAATTTTTAAAAAAATTTAAAAAAAAAAAAATTTTTGGTTTTTAACAAAAAAAATAATTCTAAAAATAAGTTCCAAATTTTTATTTACGGTACATGATAGCAATACGCAGCACAACGATTTGATTTAATATAGTGCAAAGTGGCAGTACCAACATGACATAAAAATTTTTTTTTCTAAAAAAAAGTTTCTAATAATTTTTCAAAATTTTTAATAACGGCACTTGATGGAACAAGTTGAGCACAACACAGCATAACAGTTTAATTCGCTACTATGCAAAATGGCAGTGCTAACTCAGTTGAAAAAAATGGTTTCTTTAGTAAAAAAATGGTTCTTCTCATTTTAAAAGAAATTTATTAATAGCACATGATAGAACAAGTTGAGCACAACACAGCACGGTACTTTTTTTTTTTGGGGTGGTGCAAAATGGCATGCAAAGGGGGGGGAAAAAAAAAAAAACCCCTATTTTGTTTATTTTATATCTCAGGAAAAAAATGCATAAAAAAAGTGTTTGTTAACGGCACAGAATAGCACAAGAACAGCACAAAACAGCACACTTTTGTTTATTTCAAAAAGGCAGTGCTAAGTATGTGGACAAATGTTTTTTTTCTAAAAAAAAAGTTTCTAATAATTTTTCAAATTTTTATTAACGGCACATCATGAAACATGTTGAGCACAGCACAACAGTTTAATTCGCTACTATGCAAAATGGCAGTGCTAACTCAGTTGATTAAATGTTTTTTTTTAGTAAAAAAATGGTTCTTCTTATTAAAAAAAAATATTAATAGCACATAAGATAACAAGTTGAGCACAACACAGCACGTTACTTTTTTTATTTGTGGAGCAAAATGGCAGTGCTAAGTAGGTATGAAAAACTATCCCTATTTTGTTTCTTTTATATCTCAGGAAAAAATGCATAAAAAGTTTTTGTTAACGGCACAGAATAAGCACAAGAACAGCACAAAACAGCACATTTTTTTTCATTTTTCCAAAAAGGCACAATTATGATGTCCCCATAGCGGACATCATAATTTTCGCGAAATTTGGGATTTGACAATAAAATTTTATAAAATTCACAAAACAAAAAACAAATAGAGGATTTGCTTTTGAAAGTTCCATTTTTTTTTCTATGGACCAGAGCTGTCAAAATTTTAAAATACTTAAAAAATTTTACTTGAAGTACTTTTTTGTATTTTTAAAGTATTTTACTTCAAGTATTTTTTATTAGGAGGTACTTGTACTTGTACTTGATTAGTTTTTATGAAGATACTTGGATTTTTACTTGATTTGACCAAGTAAATTACTTGAAGTATTTATTTAAGTACTTGAAGTTTTAAAACAAATGTATTTAAGAAAAAATAAAAAAAGTACTTAAAAAAAAAGTTAAAAAAATCAACCAAGTACTTGAATTTACACGCCTTAGATAATCGCACAAACAAGTTAAAACAAGAAATATGCGCAACCGCTTCTGTTTCTATTGTATTGCATTACAGCGCTCATTTGAATTGGATCCAACAGCAAGACAAGTGTAACTATTATTTTGAAAATTTGGGACTTTTTGTTCTTTAAATCGGTCTTGTGTCAATGTGAAAATTATAAGTGCTCTGGTTTAAAAAAAAAAATTTTATATATAGTAGAAGGTATCCAAGAATGGTTTTGGGCCCAAACCCCGCTGTAGACACTCGCTTTTGAAGATGTATGGGATGCCAACGGGTACAATCGCCAACCCTTGGCAACCACAGGGAAAACCCCATTTTTTGGGGAAAAACCCAAAATTTCCTATAATACTTTAAGGCCCAAGCGCTCACCCGAGTACGGCATTGTAGGCCTGTTGTTTTGTTTTTTTACATCGGATGCATAAGATCCCGACTTAAAACGGGACACTTACAACCCTCCCTTTTTTTCCCCCCCTTTTAGTTTTTACCGACTGGCCTACTTTCCAAAGACATAGGGATCAGTCCTTAAAGCTTTTAGAGTTGTTGGAAAACCCCGTTTTGAGGAATAAACCCTCTAACTTCCTTACAAAAAATACTACTCAAGTATTTTGTTTTACTTGAAGTACTTTTAATTACTTCAAGTACTTTGGTGTACTTCAAGTACTTTGTTTTATTTAAGTACTTTGTTTTACTTCAAGGTTTTTTTTTTTCCCTTTTGGTTTATTTTAAGTGCTTGGATTTACTTCAAGTAAAATACTTAGTGGTACTTCAAGTACTTTTTTAATTTCTTGAAAAAAAGAAGTACATTTAATGAATACTTGGTACTTGTACTTGAAGTAATTTTAAAAAAATAAAAAACTTGGTACTTGTACTTGAAGTACTATTTAAAAGTACTTTGACAGCTCTGCTATGGACACCCAAAAAATCAACTTTTTTTGCAAATTCCAAAATGAAAATTTTCTTTACCAAAGTGTCACCTTTGAGCATCTGATATACAGAGTCCTGCAGCTCACCTCCCGTCTTATGTAGCTCATTTATTATTTATTAAAAAATTTTCATATTTTGGCAGACGTTACATTTAACCTACGGTGTATTTCAGGAAAATAATTTTGGTTTTAAAATTAAAAAGTGTAAGTCCGGGGTGCATTTTTTTTTAAAAAAAATGTTTTGTATTTTTTTTGGGATATTTGGGGGACCTCTTGTAGTTATCTATCTTCCTCTAAAATTTTGTCAACATCGGTTCAGTGGTTTCAAAGAAAAAAATAAAAAATAAAAAAAAAATGTTTTGACAACTGAATTTTAAAAAAGGATAAAAATACCAATACTGCTTGATTAATAGAATTAAACGAGGAACTTATTAAGTAACCAAATATTAGTCGCTCAGGTCATATTTGGTTAATTCGAACTGTACAGGGTGTCCAAAATTTAGTGTCAAACTCTTCAAATTTTAAAGCACTTTATTTTTCTTATTTTAAATAGGAGCCCCTGTATATTTTTAGGTCGTTAGATGCAGAATTAAAAAACAAACATATCGAAATTCCTAACACATTAAAAGTTATTTGTTGAAAACTCATTTTTGCATGTATTTTAATAGTAATACCATTGAACAAAAATGATAGGTGGCTATGAAAAACAATTTATTGACATTAAAGTTTCCTAATAACGTTAATTATTACCTAGAAATTGGTTAAAGTTACATAAATGTTAGCCAAAAGTATTAAAGATAAAAAATTAGATTTATTTAACACATAAAGGTTTTTTTAATTAATTTAATTCAATTAATAAATAATAATAATTTACTCGAATTTTTATAATACGTAAAATAAGATTTTGTAAGTTAAATGAACTCCAATGTCAATAAATTGCTTTTCATAGCCACCTATAATTTTTATTCAATGTTATTACTATTAACATAGATGCCAAAATGAGTTTTCAACAATAACTTTTTATGTGTTAGGAATTTCGATAGGGTTATAATAGAAAATGTTTGTTTTTTAATTCTGCATCTAACAACCTAAAAATATACAGGGGCTCATATTTAAAATAAGAAAAATAAAGTGCTTTTAAATTTGAAGAGTTTGACACTAAATTTTGGACACCTTGTACATTTCGAATTAACCAAACATGACCTAAGCGACTGATATTACGTTACTTAATAAGTTCCTTGTTTAATTCTAATAATCAAGCACTATTGGTATTTTTATTCATTTTTAAATTTCAATGGTGCAAAACAGTTTTTTTATTTTTTTTTTCTCTGAAATTACTGAACCGATGTTGACAAAATTTTAGAGGAAGATAGATGATTACAAGAGGTATCTAAATATATAAAAAAATACACATTGTTCCATTTAAAAAAATGCACCATCGTGACGTCACATTTTTTTGTGACACCCTGTATAGCCAAAATTATTTTCCTGAAATGCACCGTGGGTTAAAGGTAACGTCTGCAAAATATGAAAATTTTACATTATGAGCTACATAAGACGGGAAGTGAGCTGCAGGACCCTGTATATTTGGTGTGGGTCCCACTTTTTACATAAAAATTTTGAAAATCCTAGAGACGCCACTTAGTAGTAACCAGTTTGTTCTGTTTACTACTAACCAAAACTAGCAGAACTAGAATTAATAACTAGCTCTGGTTAGTTCTGGTTAGTAGTAACCAGGGCAATGTAAATTATTATAATAAATTGAGGAAACAGGCGATTTAAATTTGATTTTCATAGTAGATATTGTCCCCCACATACTGCATTCAGATGCATGTAGTTTCCTAACACAGGAGAGAATGTCAACCCTTTTAGGGGCAAATCGTTGGGACATTGTCTTCCGTGATTTGACATACATTTTTCTAAAGTTATGTCATACCATAGGAGACAATGCCAATACAAGGCCCGCTTATAGTGGCGGTGAGCGTAACTTGTAAGTCATAATTGAGCTTAAAAAACTAAACATTACACTTACATTCATAAACAAAATTAATAAGCTCTATATGTTCTGGTGTCATATTTTCATGTTTGTTACTAGTGGGTCCTATTTTCTTTTGGAAGACAGGTTTGGGAACTCTGAAATAACAAGATTGTTCACTTAAGGATTTTGTAAAAAACCACCCACGAAATTGGCCGATTTTTAAGGTTGCAATATAAAATATACTTTGAAAAATATTATTTGAGACAAAAAAAATTACAAATGTACTTTTTACCAAGAAAATTGCAATCGAAATTATAAAAATTGGTCATTATTTGACATTTTATTTCCAATATTTACGATTTACGTGTAATAAATACATGCTCCGCTATAAGACGTTTTCAGTGTTGCCAAACAGAAATATTATTAATTTATAATAAAAAAATCTGCCATAACCAAGATTATTTTTATTAAATTAAAATTATTTGAAAGTTGCCAGTTACAAATATAATTGGGGAAAAAAGCCACTTTAACTAACCAGATCTTAGCCAGATCTAACCTTGACTGACCAGAACGGGGTAATAGTTTGGAAGTTGTTGATTGTTCTGGTTAGTTTTTTCTATAAAAAACTACAATTTTCTTAATTTTTTTTTCATCACAACTAACCACAACCTTTAATAATAACAAACTATTAGAAAACATCTAGCAACATAGCTTATTCAAGCAGACACATGTCAAAGAATGGCATGGTATCATCTATTTCTAATTTATAACCGAGTTTATAACTAACTCCTCGACTATCTCACTTATTTTCAAATTAAGTCAGCCATAACTTTAGTATATTTTATATTTATGTACTATGTTTTCAAATTTAATAATTAAAAGACATGAAGCATCCGCAATTTTTTTTGGCTCAAAATGTTTTAAAAATGATGAACTTTCAAAGTATAATCAAAAAATAACGAATTCCATGGGTGGTTTTCTTCATAAGCACCAAAAAGCAATAATGTAGCAAGACCTTTGTCACACCTGTGCATACTTTTGCATATTTGATTAAAAGATAGTTCATAATTTCTTAGTCAATTCCGATCACTAAATACCTTCTAGTACAATAGAAATTCCTTTAAAAAAAACATGATAATACTTATTTAAAAAATTTATGGTATTTGTTGTATGGAGTCCTAACATAATTATAGTTTGTCCAAGCTAACATTTTTGTATTGGCTTACATGTTCAAAAACAAAAATTACTAGACTAAACGTCAAAATCAGCTGATTGGCGTATATCACTCAGTAATGGATTAAAGGCGTTTCAATTTTTGTATTAAATTTTTTTTGTGTTTGGGTGTGTTATTTCGTGTTTTAAAGTAATTAGTGAGATTAGAGATTATTCAGCAGTGTTTTTATTTTTTTTTGTGCGGACTATTTGACATTTTTTATATTTCATAATTTATTTTACTTTGGACTAAGTTTTTATTTTTATTGGTTTTAAGAAAAAACCACTAGAATAGATATTTTTTAGTGTATAAATCACAATGATTACTTTATTTCCAGTTTGGAAAAGCTTCGAAACCCACTTCAGAGCTGTGATGAGTCGGAGGTAAGAAAATATAACCTAATAAATATTTTTTGAAAAATGATGCTATCAGAATAGTGATCTTGCAAAAGATAAAATAACTTGTTTTAAGAGTATCATAATCTAAAAATACATCCTCAGATGTGCCAAATATTTTAAGATTTAAATATATTTATGAATGTATTTTTAGGATCGCATAGTGGCAGTTGCTGACAATATAAGAAGCAATATATGAAATTTATAAGTAACTTAGGCTTAATGGAAAAACCAAATGTGCAACGCATGAGAAAGAAATTTTCATAAGGTTTTATGAAAAATGAAGATTTAGGAGAAAATAAAAATCTTTGGATGTTTCTCGATGAAACCTGGATCTTTTCGAACAGCTCTTTCCGCAGGTCTTGGCAGGATGACGATGTATATTTTAGTGGAAAGGTAAAACATTCTAATGAGTAATTATACGCTAGAAAAGAAATGTACTTTCCTACACTTAGGAAAAAATTGAAGGGCCCATTTTTTTTAAATCACAGGGTAAAGCACTTTTACAATTCTCTAATAAAATTTTGTTTTGCCTTATAAATTATCACAGTTTTACAAAAAAGCTTCCTCTTGCACACCGACAAGCTGTAGAAGACCTGTTTCTCTTTTAGGAATATTTTTACAGTTTCTGCTCCGAAGCATTAGCTGTCATTATTCCTTCTTTTGTATATCCCAATTAGAGCAAATTAAAAGTCTACTCAGATGCATCCCTTTATTGTCCACTTCACATTGCCCACTTTTTCGTACCTTCATCTCTAGAGTTTCGAGACTACGAAATCATATCAGTAATTTACATCTGACTTCACTCTATACACTCGTAGTATTTGAACACTTTGACTTTAAGCATAAGGGGTATCCTGAACAAAATACACATATATGACAGATTCGGTAGATACCTCAGTTAGGGTATCTTTCATACATAGGACATATGATTAAACCTGTAGCTGTTAGACAACAGTAAACTACAGAACACACTTGCTGCATTCTTATGAAACATTAAAGTATATTTAATTAAAAAACTAATGAAATATTTATATTTTCCTTAGATCCATTATTCTACATGCTGGTTCAGAAAAAGGATTTGTTGATGGTGCCAGTAGAAGTTTTAAATCTAAAACAAAAACAGGAGATTACCATGGCGAGATGAAAGCTGAAAATTTTGAGAAGTGGTTTAGAGATGATCTTCTACCTAATTTGAAAAGGCCTTCATTAGTCATTTTAGGTAATGCCAGCTACCATAGTAGGTTGTTAGAAAACTGGCCATATAGTGGCGGAAGAAAAAAAATATGGTTAAATGGTTAAAAAACCGAAATATTCCTTTTGCAAAATCGGCGACAAAATAGATTTTGTGGTGCTTGATTCAGCGCCTACCAAAGTCTCCCAAATCTTATGTTGTCGATGCTCTTATTCAGGAGGGTGGTCATCAAATGCTGCGCTTGCATCCATATCATTGTGAATTCAATGCTATTGAAATGGTATATATTTAAAAATAATAAGACATTCCCTATTTTATGGGACCCACATTATTAGTATATTGATAAGGTAAATGGTAATAAAAATCATTTAAAAGTTAACTTCTTTTTACTTTTTAGCTTTTCTTTATTAAACTACCTTACTGCTTTTAATAAAAAACTAAATATTAAATGACTATTTCATTTAAACACATTACATCAATGGTCACAGTAGTTGCCAAAATGCTGAAACTCACAAGCATCCATTTACAGTCCAGCTGCTAAAACGCCAAACCTCCCACTTTGTCTGCTCTCTTATCTTAAAAGTGTCTAGACTAGTATCTGCTGCGTGCAGATTGCATACTTTTCTTTGTCATTAAATATGCTTGTTTTTTTTCATAAACCCTGGTGGACACTGCCACTTCTAAAGCCTTAAACACGACCTTCCAACGTTTTTGATAAATCTATTTTATAAAATATAAATCTTATTGTGTTAATGATACTCTGAATCAATAAATGATTATTACTGTTTTTATTATTTATTTTATTATTTAATATGAAGCAGCTAATGAAGTTATATCAGATGAAATAAATCGACTTATCTTTAGGCATCTTTAAAAAATTGTAAATTTGCATAATAAGGGATATCAAACCATCCCTTATAGTGAGATATTTTATCAGGATAGTTCAATTCAACTGTAAAGAGTTTGCCTGCAAATATAACAAAACATAACAGTCTGTTTGATATTCAGAAATAGTGTACACTATTTTACATTTTTTACGTACCTAGCGCTCTAATTGAAGGTGTATTTAACGACTAAGTTTGTAAAAAAAAGTGTAAAATAGTAAACTATTTCTAAATAACAAACACTTAATAAATAACTATTAATCTGCACTAGATAGGCGAAAATGATAATTTTTAATAAAATATTATCTCCAAACATCAAGCTTTCACAATTTATGAAAATATGTAAACAGCAAGAAAAAAATACTGATGAATTAAGTTGTTGTAATCCAACAATTTTTTTAAGATATTAAAATTTTGAAACGCTCTTTCCTCAGTACGGTCCTGACTAAAATTCTTATATCAGCCAACTTAAATCTGAAAAACAAAATTTACTAATATGTAGGGATATTCGCATTGCCAACCTAAAAATGTTAGCTTGGACAAACTATATCAATACTTCACAAATATATCTGTAATAGACTTATATTTATTTGCACAATTTTATAATTGGGTCAATTTCCATGTTGCCTTTTATTTCTCCGGGTCCTTTGGTCTAGATAGAACCAACTGACTTGCAGAGATATAAATATAAGGAGAGCGGAGAGCCACAAATAAGGAACTGTTTAATCCTCACTAGATAACCCCATACATATGTTTACAATCCATTTATCTGTTGAATAATCTTGCTATAAAGGCTAAATATTAGGTAAAAAGTGTCTTGCCACGGATCTTGAGGTAATGAAACTTTCAAATGTAACACTAAACTTGTACCACTAACAGCTGAATTATGGCGAGGTTTAAAAAAATGTTTACTTACAGCTTGCAAATATTTTCATCGTCTTCACTTATTTTACTCTTATTATGATCCCTGTAATTTTCTATACTTTGAGAAATCCCTAAAAAACATTTTTTTAGGTTAAGCTCCGACAACAATTATAACTTAATTTACCTCTACGAGCTGTTTTAGCAACTATTTTGCTAGGGCCTTTAATATTGTACATTTTATAGTTGTCTACTCTTTAAGTACTGTTAGGTCAGTTTCAGTAAGTTAATTGGTAATTATTAAAAATATTGCGAAACTATTTGTGATATGACATTTTAAAGGTTAGGAATCCTCCGGGACCTCCTAACCACACAAAAATAGAGAAGTGACTCCTAATGGATCTAACCGTGTTCCAAAATATATTTTTAAAAATACGTCAGATTGTATTCTTAAGATTAATTAATTTTTTAAGCATATATCTATTGAAGGCAGCCTTGCCGCTTGACCGTACAATTAAGTGAAGAATAGTTTTAAAAAAGGGTAATTGTCTCAAAAGTTGCATCTTTTCCGATTTTGACCACATTTGGTATACGGGGATTTTTTGGGACGCTGATCAAGAATCTGAAAAAATATTTTTTCGGCAACGTTTCGTTTTCGAGATATTCATCATCAAAGTTAAAAATCAAACTAACCTCATTTTCACTATATTCCCCATTTTTTTGTACACAATTCTTGATTTTTCACTAAAGTGGCACACAATATTTTATAAACACCTTTTAAAACCTTGTATTTTTATTTATTTTACACTTTTTTCCCATTAAATTTCGAACTTTCACGTTCAAAGGCAGCAGCCATATTTGCTAGTGTATACATGGTTGCGGCTACGTTGGGGGCGTGTGAAAGTGGATGTTTGCAATTAAATGAAAAGATGTAAATTAAATATAATAAACAGGTTTTCAAAAGGTGTAAAATATTGTGTGCCAATGTGTAAAATTAAGAATTCTGTGCAAAAAAGAAGGGGAATAGTGTAATAAGGTTATTGATTTCAACTGAGATGAATATCTCGAAAACAAACGTTGCCGGAAAAAAATTCGGCAACGTTTCGCAGATTCGTAATCAGCGCCCCAAAACCCGTAACCAAATTTGTCAAAATCGGAAGGAGGTTCAGACAATTACCAAAAGAAGTATAACCTTTCTCGGTTATTGTCTTAAAAGTTGCCTCCACTCCGATTTTGACAAAATTTGGTATACGGGGTATATAACTAACCTTATTTATACTATTCCTCCCGCTTTTTGCATTAAATTCTTGATTTATACACTAAATTGGCATACAATATTTTATAAACACCTTTTTAAAACTTGTTTTTTTTTTATTTATTTTACACCTTTTTTCCATTTAATTGCAAACCTTCACTTTTAAACATCGCAACCATGTATACACTAGGGATTTTTTCAGCAAATATGGTCGCGGCCGTTGACTTTAAAACTTATAAATCCGTTTCGAGAGGTGCCACTCAAGGTCACAAGCAGAAAAAGGTGCGCCGACCGAAACGGGTAAATCCGTTTCGAAAAGTGGCCCTGAAGTCACCGGCGCCTGTTTCACGGTGAAGGACTAATCCATCCCGAACAAACGGGTGCTTAGGAAGGGATCCCTGAATCCAAACAGAAGGCGGACAGAACCGCCTTTATAGGAAAAAGGGTTCCCTGGCTTTAAACAGAAAGCGGATAGGACCGTTTTCATGGGGTAAGGCCGGAGATGCGGCCTCAGAAAAAACATCTGGTTCCTGTAACAAGGACCTGGTAGCTAGACCGGGAGAGGAGGGCATGACGGATCTAACCGTCTGCTCGTCATACTCTCCAAGAGACAGGGACACCAGAACATATCAGAACACATATTGTGCTCGTGTCCGGTAGCGACACGAGTAAGAGGAGATGTAAGAACTCTCTCCCAATCTGGTATCGGATTCATTAGAAGTCTGATTCTATTGGGAGAAATATAAAAAAGTGTGAGCCACAATAGACCGAGCGGTCGCAGTGGAGGGCGTAAAAAGTCCACTCACTTTAAACCTACCTACCTACCTAGACTTATTTCAGAAATTAAAAATGGCTTTATGGTTATGTTTATAAACAAACAACTTTAAGTTATGTAGTAAAAATGTATTTACCTTCACTACTTCGAGAGTTAGAGTAATTAAGTGAAAACTAGTTTACATCAGAATTTATACCAAACACCTAGTTCTAAATTACACTGACGATAACTAACGGTTTATTGACAAAAACGTGTAAAATAGAGTGCTCTGTTTCTGGATAAAAAACGGACCTTCTATTAACATCATTGGGATTGCCAGAAAATTGCGGCACATAATTTAAATATTTAGGTTTGGACTAAGCCATTGTAAGCTTCCTGCTTATTTTCAAGTTTCCTTCCAATAAAGAATAAAAATTGTTCCGATTTTTACTTAAATTTATTAATTTAGTTACTTCTGCAGATCTAGAAGTAGAGTAAGTTGAAGGTGTCAATTCTATATTAATCAATTTATCAATAATGTAATTTGCTTTAAGAAAATGTCCAGTCCTTGTCTTTGCGAGAATTGGGCAAAGTTGGTCCAACCTTCGGTTGCTCAAGGTAACAAGTACACAATGTACTGGGAGTTTCGATGTCCAGAAATCCACTCTGACACCTCACAGCAAACAATAACACTGTAGGAACTTTATTCTCCATTTGTTCGATTTTTTGACCCTAACAAACGATAGTTAATCGATGACGCCAATAGTCAATAATTATTTCAAAAAATTCCGCACGACTGCGCCACTTAAGTTATCAAATGCCGTAGGTAATTTAAAAATATATATATTTTAATTAATTTTAGAAAATCTTTATTGTAAATATTTTCTAGTTTTGTGGCAGATTCATGTTTCAATAAGTCTTCTTTCGTTACTCGCCTGGAAAGTTTCTAAAAAATGGTACCACTTCGGTCCTGGTTTCGGGGTATAGCGAACTCATCTACGTTTCGGTCGCAAGTCGACAACTCAAGATGAACTTGAATGAAAAAAAGAAAGTTAGAATTAAATTATCAAGAAACTTTCCAGGCGAGTAATCCAACAAAAACTTAAAAACATATATTGTTACGGATTTTAGTTAGTGTTTAGTTATTAGAAATGTAAAAGGTTAGAATTATTTTATTTAGGTTAATAATTTATTAAAAATAGGTTTCCTTTTCACACTTTTCTGGCATCCTGTAGTAAAAGAATTCTTCCAGCTAATTCTAGACTTTTCCATTCTTTTCCACATTACTATATAGAGCGCGAAGGAAGTCTAGTGATGGGCATAATCGGATTATTTTAAAAATCGGATTATTGAATTATGAATGATTTCAATAATCGGATTAATTGATAATTCGAATTATATAATTATTTTATATTTTTAATCGTTTGAATTTTAAATTCTTGATTTCTGAATGAATATGTAACTCGATTCCGAGGTAACTAAACACAAACACTAAATATTATATAGTTTGTCAAAAAAGTCCGGGATCCCTTAATAATTTGTCAACGGGGATCCTGGACTTTTTTGACACTGTATAATATATTATTATTATTATTATTATTTTAGTAAGTAAATTTTCCATTTGCTATAATCTTTTATGGTAACTTTTTACTTAACGAGCCCACGGCCGATTTTTTTAGAAATTTTGTATACCGGGGGTATTTGGGGCGCTGATCACAAATCTGAAGACAAATTTTTTCGTACTCTGCTAGTTTTTAAGTTATAACGCCCCACTTAAACCTAACCAGCAAAACTTTCCTAAAATTCCTCCTTCTTAAAACTGATTACACCCAAAATAGAAGATTTTATCGAAATACACTTATTATTTTATAAGATAAATTTAATTTCACCTTCATTTAACAAATATTTTTAATAAAAAAAGCACAAATATGACTTCAGATTCGTGATAAGCGCCCCAAAAACCCCTGTATACAAAATTTTAATAAAATCGGCCGTGGGCCCGGTAAGTAAAAAATTACCTTTTTTATAATTAAGTTGTCGTCTCTATTTACATAAATATATACTTTACTATTAAAATATTAGATCTTATTCGTTATTACATGTTATTTTTTTTTCGCGACTCGTAATCAATTCTGTGGAATCAGGTTATTTTTCGTAATTCAAATTAAATCTGAAAATTCGCATGATAGCGATTATTTTAATAATCGTAATCAATTCTGTGGAATCAGGTTATTTTTCGTAATTCAAATTAAATCTGAATAATCGCATGATAGCGATTATTTCAATAATCGGATTATCGATTATTTTTAATTCGAATTATCCCATCACTAAGGAAGTCCGCACGGGCCAGTTTAGTTTTGTCTTCCGACGAGATAAGAAGTTGACAGACAGTTAAAGGTTAAACAGTTGTCATTATTACGTTACGTTGAAGTGTTACCATAGAAATGTTTGTAAACCTGATATCCAATAAAAAAATGTAAAAGCAGGGTGTCCCGGAACAATACTTTTACAGAATAATGCTATTTAAGTTGATAACTAAAGAATTAATAACAAAACATTTCAATAGTATGTATACAGTTTAATGCATAGTAAGCTAAATAAAGTTCTATTCAACAACAGGTGCTTGGAGAACTCGCTTTAGAACTATGACGTCAATTTTTGGGACGGCACTTTTGTAAGGACGCAAAAATACCACTACAACACATCACAGAATAAAAAAGGGACCCAACAACCAATTCGGTTGTTCGGTGAAAAAGGGGGTTTGCAACACATTGGGCACTTTTCTAAAATAACCGAAAAATGACCGGTAGATTAAACCGGGGCATGTCAAGAAATTCCGGTGCAAGTCAGGTTAGGAACTGGTTAGAAGAATATTCCGATCAATTTTGAAACAACTTTGGTTTTGTGC
>JAHBCN010010572.1:0-31495 GCA_019359885.1 Listronotus oregonensis | reverse complement strand
ATTTAAAAACCTATTGCGATATTGTCACTTTTAATGCATTTAAAAGCTAAAAAAATCTTCTCATTTTAAGTTTAAAACTAAAAACTATTTATTTTGCAAAACTAGAGATGTTTTAATATTTTAATTTTCCATCTGACACACTACTTGCATTACTGCATAAAGCAAGCAAGTTTGCTACACTGTGGTGTAGTTTCGTGTTCCTGAATTTATTATAGCACCATAACAAAAAGCTAAAAATCCATATAATATCTACTAAAAAAAAGTTGTCTACCGACAATTTGCAAAAAAACAGGAATAAATTTACCAAAAAAGTAGAAATATAATAAATGTGGCAACGCTGAGCACAGGCATTTTATTCTGACGTCAGATTTCAAGGGCCAAATATGAACTTTAAATGGTAATTACGCAGAAATAATTTTTTTCGAGTAAAGATATTTAGCAGGTAGCTTTTGAGAGGTTATATACAGTAAGGAGGCCCAATCGGTTATTTAAGAATTTTTTTTAAGAAGATGTTTCTTTTTTTGCCTTAAGAGGTTATATATAGTTTAAATTTTCAAAAAATCTTTCTTTTTTTTAAATTTTATAGATCGTCTTTACTCGAAAAAATTTATTTCTGCGTAATTACCATTTAATATCATGTTTGGCCGTTGAAATCTGACGTCAGATTTCAAGGGCCAAACATGAACCTTAAATGGTAATTGCGCAGAAATAAATTTTTTCGAGTAAAGATATTTAGCAGGTAGCTTTTAAGAGGTTATATACAGTAAGGAGGCCCAATCGGTTATTTCAGAATTTTTTTTAAGAAGATGTTTTAATTAACTTACGATTTATGCCCACGTTACTGCAATTTTTAACTGTATTTTTATATTTTTTTATTGGTAAAAATAATTGTTTTAAAAGCGGCTATAGCTAGTTTGCGGGAGCACCTCTAAAAAAGGCGTTTTGCGGTGAACACGAAATCTCTGTTCTGGATCATCCAAAATGAAAAAAGAAAAAATATTTTCTTAATATAATGTCTTATCTTGTTATTGATCGTAGGAGTAAGCAAAATAATAATGTTTGGCAAAATGGCGGTTAAAAAAAACTAATTTTTAACAAAAATTTATGTCCTAAATTGTTTATAAACTAAAAAATATTTATCGGTAAAAAAATAATTAATTATTAATAAATATTCTCTAAAAGCTTAGAAAAATAGAAGTTTTAAAAAACTTTTGGATTAAAAAGATTTTAGATGAACTGGTAAAGAAAAAACAAACTTTTAATGATTTAATAAAACAGTTTCAGAAGCATTTACCAAATAAAATAACATAAAAAGCACGACTTCTCGACAAGTTTAGCTAGGTAAAATTTCAAAAAGTGAAAAGGTATGCGCCAAGGACCTTTGAGACTGATCGGTTAAGCGACTTCCCGGAAATCTTGCTTACCTGCTTTAAAAACATGGTTTTGAGAAAATTGCGTTTATACAGGGTGTAAAAAGTATGATGCTCACGATTTTAATGTGCGATAGTGGAGCTCAAAAGAAGTCGAAAAAGCCAAGAACATATGGGCCAAAAGTGAATTGTTTTGGCCTTTTAAAGTTTAAAAAAGTTGGCAACACCGCGCCCGTTTCATCGCAGCGAGTCGGGACGTCGAACGTTTTTTGCGAGGTTTTGCATATTTACACTTTTTTAAAGGAGATGTTCATTTACATAAAAATAATAAAAATTACTTCTTGCAATTTTTTTTGATATATTATTTCATTAAATTTAAGTAAAAAACAATAAGTGATTATTGTTTGGTTTTTATTTGTAATTAAAAAATAGTTGTACTTACCAAAATAATAGGCTAAATATCCATTTTAAGAACACAAATTATTATGTTTTAAAACAACACTTTTTTAATTTTGCTTAAAGAATAAGATTTTTCGGTCGCACACATTCCGTCTTCAAAAAGCTTTAGTACATTTTGCAATACGGTTGTCGTAAATTTTAAACGTATCGGCATATTTTTCCGATTTAAAAACAAACAAAAATATTGCGGCCAGACCGGTAAGCAAAATGTACAATGTACTTCTAGGTAGCTCTGTTGCCAATTGTTATTGAACTTTTTATGTGGGGGAAAAATTATTTATATATTTTTTTATTTGTAGGTTAAAACATTTAAAACTTAGTTTATTTAATTACCAAATGAATCTACTTATAAGCGATTAAGACGAAAGTTTCCAATTGTTAAGATTTTCAGAAATAATTGCTTCCTAAGTTCTAACTTTGACATCGTTTAGACAAAAATCTGTCAAGTTTAGACACATATGTCATATAAACTTTCAAAAACACATTACATTTAATACAATAAAATATGTTTAATCTGCCTGTAACTTTCAAAATATTCGTCGGATTGACTAGTCATTGTCTGTTTGAGTTAACGTACTTAAGTATATGTGCATTACGAAAATAAAATTAAAAAAAAAAGAATTATTTTTTGAAAATTTGAACTATATAAAACCCCTTAAGACAAAGAAAGGGACATAGGCAGTTTGTGATTAGAACTAAATTTAATGCAATGAGCCTATTGTAATGTTCTGGAGAAACTTTTTAACTGTGTTTACTTTTGTGACGTTTTTTATTAGTGTTCACAGATAAATACATAATTAAAATGTAAGGAGGCATTGTATTATTCATCGCTGTGTCTAATGGTACCAATATTAAAACTCAGTGAATAAGCTTATTTGACTAAAGTGATAAATTTAACTTACTTTTTTAATCCAGCCATATTGATACAGAATTTGTGAAATAGTTTTTATGCAAAATTATCTTTTAAAACGTCGGAACTGCATAATTTCTAACCCTAAACTGGTTGCTTCTTCTGCTTGTGTAGTAAAAATACATGTTTAATTTAAATGACGGGTTGTGCGTCTTCCTGATAAAAATAATCATAACATGAATAATTTCTATGGCAGCCTTTGTTTACAAACTCTTGTTGTGTCGCTTATATACATATAATATATATTTATTTTTGCAAAAAATAGATAAGTTTTGTAAACAGATATAGTAACTAGTAAGTCATTATTATACAATTTTTCCTATATACTATTTTGATTCGACCTAGTCGCTGATTAGATCACGAGACTTCAGGCACGTGAGTACGTAAGGACCGTTTAAGTCTTAAGAAAATGATACAGGAACAAATTATTTTGGAAAGATTTTTTATTTTTTAACATAAAGGTAAAAAAATAAAAAGTCCCTGGGAGCAAAATTTGGTAAGTACGGTAGATTGATGGAAGAGGACTCTTTTCAAATAAGAACGTTTACCGTTATTGTTTTTTTTCATAATTGATTCCCAAAAACTGTGACCATCGCCTTGCCGGCCTACTTCACTGTCTTTGCCTTCAAAGCCGCCTATTTTGACTGTTTCTTTGCCTCTGGAATGTAGTAGTGTATCCACGTTTCGTCAAGAGTTATGTATCGATGAGGAAACTCGCCAAAAACTTCTTTAAAATCGATAATACGATTGCTTTTTTAATATCCACCATTTTTTTTATTTTTGGACAGTTCAGGAGTTTGTTCACACGGCACTTAAAAATTTGGAGACTGGAAGGAGAGAGAAAAACTTCTGCGGGTAGCAGGTTCCATGGTCTGGACACTCTAGGAATGAAGGAACGAAGGAAGTGGGAAGTTCGGGACCTCTCTAGTTGAACTGTAAAGGATGCAGAGAAGTTGCTCTACTTTAATTATTTTGCACACTTTAATTGACGTGTTTTAAAACCATATCTGGATTTTCTCAATTCGGGGGTAGTGTGTTTAAATTGTAAACAGATGTGCCATAAACTTTATCCATCTTTGCTTTCATCTCTTGTCAGCTTTGTTCTGGTTTTTAAAAGTCATCATCACTCGCTTTTCTAAAAAACAAAAGTTGGTTAATTTAATTATTAATAAAAATAAAATTAATTAAAGAATATAACTTAAACTTATAAAATCTATCTAGTGAGCGATATGCTTATTATAAACAAACTTTTTTTGATACTGTTAGCGACATCTCTTGGATTTTCAAAGCAATACTAATTCTTTACTTTTATTCCAACTTCTGCAGAACACAGATCTATGTAACCTCGTGGAATTCCCGTTGGGAACGCAACAACAGCTTCAAAAAGCTTGATTTCCTTTTTTCAGCTAAGTATTTCTCCACTTTGAATCTGGATACTTTGTATGTAACCTATGTCTGAGGAGTGGCATCTCCCACACTCTCTCTCAAGCTTTCTTCTCTTGCCCACTGACTAGCTGTAGAGAACCTGTCGCTCTTTTATAACTATTTTTACCACTTCTGCTCAGAGGAATTATATAATTTCCTTACTACCGGCTCCGGCTAGAATAAAACGAACTACCACTTATGTCTCCCTTCATAGTTCAAGTGAAGAGTCCCCGAACTTTCTACTTCGTTAGTTCTTTCATCTCTATAACAGTGTCTAGGCTGTAGAACCTTCTGCCTGAAGAAGTCTTTCCTTCCCATTCAAACCAACAAATGTTTAAGTCTTATTTATAGTAATAAACTGACTCTTGCTTTATTTAAGACACCCACGATACGTCAGTACTTGGGCTTTAAGCCTTCGTGGATGGTCCCAAAATAAAAATTAAAAAAAAAGGTCCAAATTTTGGAACGTAAATTCAGTGCCTAAGTACCAGTCTCTTACAAAAATCTAATCGCCAGTATATACCATTGTTTTTTTGTTGTTTATAATGGATCAAATAAGTTTTCTAGCTGTTTTTAAAATTTATTTTGATATATTGACAAAGCTCTATATTTTTTTACAAAACTAATCTATAGTGTAATGCTCATGTGTCAAAATAAAAAGTGTTCATTTATTTCACCTTTAGCAGTTGATCGTTTAGTTACCCGAAACTGTATCCTTTCTACAAGTACATATATTGAAAAGGCCATTTTTATGTTAAGTGCAATTTTTTTCCTAGTCTAAATATATACCTTTAAAGAACTAATATGTCTGATTGTAAAGATAGCCAAATTTTTATTACTAAACCTAAAAGAAAATACTCGCTTTTCTGTTAAACTTAGCAAAGAGCGTCTTTTTTATGCATATGTACATATAACATAGGATTTACTACATATAAAGATTTAACTCTCAATTAGTTTTTAAAATATTCTCTGTCAATTCTAATTCTATATAGAGTAACATATTATTGTAAATGTAGATTTATATACATATTAGACTGGAAACTAGTATATTTAATAGTAACAATGCACCTACTTGATAATAAGATTACATCAAAATGTCGCTCTATATTACAATACAGAGCGACTTTAGACAGCCACACACAAAAAAGTAGTCTTTATTTTACATGCTATACGAATTCGGGGTCAAATTTAAGCTATCATATCTGAAAAACTTCTTAACTTTAAAAAAAGTGTTAAATACCAAAAGTTTACGTAAAAATGCCAGCAAAGTACAAATTTTCTTTTTAATTTTCAAATATATTTTTATTAAAAGAGACATTACAAATAAAAATTTACCCTTAGAATTGAAGTGTCAAGTGACGTTTTTTTCTTACTTTATAATAAACCTTATAGTCCAGTAAATGATGGAACAAAGCTGTAAATAAATGTGTACAGTTTTCCCTTCTGGCGTAATTCTTAGGTCATCGGGCATGTTCGAGCGCATTAACAAGAGCAACATTAACAGATGGGAAAGGGCTGAAAATGGCCCCTTAAGGCCCGAAAAATGGGTTTCCACTAATATCTGCCAAACTATGCGAATTGAAGAATTTTTGATTTCGCAAAAATGAAGATCGCCTAATCTACAAAAATGGTTCTTATAATTTTTTTCGAAAAATTAATAGTTTTCGAGATAACGAGACCCAAAGTCCCCTCATTTCAGCTGCCGCTCTACCTCTAGAATGCCGCTATCTTTATGGATTCACTTATAAGCGGACAGACGAATTGTTCCATTACTCGGGCAATATTGTACATTTTTTTATTTATTCAAAGTTCATCGAATTGGGAATACCCGTACCTATCATTGCATATGAGTTTGGGTCCATTCTGATTTTTCTAGAATATTTTAAAAAGCGGTCAAAGTTTTTTTCACAATATTTTAAGAGTATCTCATTAATTTATTGATATTTTTTTAAAAAATGGTTTGTTTTTTTGCGTTTTAATAAAAAAATGTTTTGCCTATCTGCATTTTTTAGCCATTTCTGGAGTCCCGAAAATATGTATGTTATGGATTTTTCGACGGCCTTTTTTGCAAAAAATATTGGTGTTACGAAAAAAAGGGTAAGGACCATTTTTGTAGATTTAGAGATGATCTTCATTTTTTGTCTGAACAAAAACTCTATAATTCGCATATTTTGGCAGATATTTGCGGGAAACTCATTTTTGGGACTTTGGGGGGGCTTTTTCAGCGGGTTCCCACGTCAGAATCGTGATAAACTTTTTCTCGCTCGAAAGCATTTGCGAAGACCTAAAAATTGCGCCACAAATGAAAACTGTACAGATTTATTTACAGCTTTGGGTTTTTCCAGGTCTTAAGTTACTGGACTATTAGAAGTCACGATTAAAAAGAATCGAATTTTCTAAATCTGACCAGATTTAAATCTTCAAAACTCCTAAGTACTAAATCCCGGTAAATGGGAATAGTTTTGGATATATGGATCGCCATCTTGAATTTTGCAAATCTAACTACGAATTCCTGATCAGTGATTCTCCAAAACTTCTGTGCACCAAATTTGGTGTAAATCGGTCGATTTTGGAAAATTTCTAACGTAAATTTTTAAATCGGAAAAAAACGTGACTTTACATCAATTCTGAGGGGGGATTTTCATTTTTTATGGTCTTTTTTGAATTAATATACATTTGGAAATTAAAATAAAAATCTAGGGTTTTTGGCATTTCAGATCTGTTTTTTGAGGTTAGAAAGTTTATGTCATGATAATTTTAACCCCAGATTCGTGTTCAAGAGAAAAAATACTTTGAGATACATATATGGCGTGTAACTTAAAGATTTTTTTATGGCTGTGATCGGGAATCCTCGCTTTTCTACTAAAGGAACCCACTTATATTTCGGAAATTCTTCGAGAAAAACGGCACAGGCCGGACCGGTAGGATTTTATATTTAGACTTCAATACCCCCTGCTCTACGCATTCTCAGGAAATATTTCATTGTATTTTGTCGTAGTAGTAGTTATAGTAGCGTCATGACGTCAGTAGAGATTAGTTATTCTATCGACTACCGACACCACAACTTGGCTATCAGGCTATAGGAGCAAGAGATATAAAGAGGTGGGGTTACCCAAGGTACCTGAGCTTCAATTGACATCAAGTACTCGACGGTGAGACGTTAAATATAAGTGATGTCACAGGCGAATCTATATTGCCAAATTTATGTCTATGATCCTTTGTCAAGTGAAATTGGGCTGTTAGTACTAATAAATTATAATTCATCTTTAAAAAGGGCAAGTAATAAAAACATAATATTTAATTAAGTTCTTTAAAAACTTAAAAACATGCGAAATTAGTTTTTTTGTGAAAAAGATTGTTTCATTTTTTACGGCTTGATCGACCGTACAATAAACGTCTACAAATTTAATATTTCATAAATCACAATGCACGTATTTCTTTTTATTGGTCTGCAAATATTTCATTAATAAGAAATTTTATAACAGAGCTATAAGCATTTAAAATTCAAATATAAAACGCCCGCCCCAAAACAACATATAGGTATAAGTGCAATTAGTAGTTTTGCCCAAAATCGGTCTTGGTCTTGTTCTGGCATTTTCGCAAAACCAAGACCAAGACCACCTAATTTGTAGCAAGACCAAGACCAAGACTGACCCTGCAAGATTTGACCAAGAACAAGTTGAGTCTGCGAGACTCTTGCGTCTCGCAGTTAAGTCAAACTAAGATTTGGGCGTTATTGAGTTTTTGGTTTCAATACCGATATTGATACACGTTGATATCAAAACCACGATTCCTTTCATCTAACAACTAAGTTGGTCGTTATAACGTTGAGAGCTATTGTATTAATTCTCATCTTTATTAAGTAGTGTTTTATCCACATAAACAAAATACGTATGCATGTTATAAAAATGGAGCGCAAAATAAATATTCTTTCTAACAAAGTGCGAAATACAACACCAAAAATCGAAAAACTAAGGCAGAATTTAGTGATCGATCGACGCGACGGTCAGCGCTGACATCGGTCGAACGTAGTTATATCAATGAAAACGTACAAGGTGGTCCCCGGGAGCTTGAAGTTTTGATAATGTTGTTTCGTAACTATGCATAGTTGGCTATGAATTGTTTTTTTAAATTATCTGTCACTTATGTCATTTAGTAATCATTTCGCAGTGGTCTGGTGAGCAACGTGAATTTGTGATTAAGTTGCCGCTCAGCGACATTTCCGACTTTATTTCCAAATTGGTCGATATGGCAGAGTTCCCGCGGCTCATGCTATAAAGGAATGGGTCCGTAAATTTGAAACAACAGGTTCAGCCGTCAATGTCAAATATAAAGGACCAAAGAAAAGTGTACGAACGCCTGAAAACATCGATCGTGTAAGAGTATTTGTGGAACACAGTACAAAACGTTCTACCCGGAAACGAGCCCAAGCGTTAAGAATTTAAAAGACATCTTTACTTCGGATTTTGCATAAAGATCTCAATACAAAATTCAAATTGTTAAAGCACTGAAACCAACAGACATCCCAACTTTTTTACGTTTTGCTGAAACCTTGCTTGAGATTGAAATCGATATACACAATTTGTGAATGTCTGGCGAGGCGCACTTCCATTAAACCGGCTATACCAACAAACAAAATTGTCGTTTCTGAAGTTCAGAAAATCCACAGCAGCTCCACGAACCACCATTACATAGCCTAAAAGTGACGGAATGATGTGCGATGTCTTCAGTGGGAATTATAGGGCCCTACTTTTTGAAGATGAGAATGAGAATGCTGTTTCCATTTACTCTGTGCGTTATACCGGTATGATAAACCGGCTTCTGAGTCACCGCTTGAACAGATTTCCACATAACAATCAAACATGGTTCCAGCAGGATGGTGCTACTTCACACACCACGAGAGCGTTATTAAGTTTCTTGGAAAAATTGTTTCCGCAACATGTTATTTCCAGACGTGGAGACATTGACTGGCCGCCAATAAGGTCGCCGGACCTAACGGCTTGCAATTACTTTTTGTGGGGCTGCCTAAAGCAAACGGTGTTTATTAATAAACCAAGAACCATTCAGGGGCTTGAAAGAAACATTATTGAATTGCTAACATTCCAGTGGATATGTTGCATCATGATATGGCGAATTTCCATGAAATAATTCAAGAGTGCATACAGAGAAGGGAAAGACATTTACCGGGTATTATTTTTAAGAAATAAAAATGGCATATTACTAGTTTGTTAATGTAATACTGTATTTTATTTAAATTAAATTGCCTTTAGAATCATAAAGTATTTAAAACTTCCCGCTCTTGTATTATGATCAACCACAGTGCAGAAATATAAAGCGAGGACCTATCTTTATCTATCTTTGTGAGGTTAATTTATAAATTTGGTTGGATTTTACTATATCTATATGCCACTATAAGCACAAAAATGTACCAACTCTGTTGCGTTGTTCTAAGATCTAAAATGTGTTTATTAAATAGCAATAGGCTGACAGGTAATTGTAAGATTTGCGAGACTCTTGCTGCAAGACCTAGATCAAGACCAATACTGGTTAAGTCTCGTCTTGGTCCTGCATTTGGGTAACACTAACCATTAGATGAAAAGTCGTTCTTAAGCCATTATACCTTATAATATTATTGAAAACAAAAGGCACAAAAACAAATCTACATGGATACGAGATAAACAACCAAAATTTAAAATTTGAATTTTACCATGTCCGGCACAGGCGACGTCAGTCACAAGTCGTCTTGGTATGACATCAGATTTTAGGGGCCGGGCATTGATTCAAAATAAATTTCGTGCAAGGAGCCTATTTTTTCATACTCAGGATTACCAAATTCAGCGGCCTGTACAATCTGATAAAACTAAGGCGTTTTCACACACTCCGGAAAACCCTAAGGGCCGACCGACGCAGTTTTTCTCAAATGATTTCGGTATATGTGTGGGTACCTTAACTTTTAAATATTTTACGTCAGCTTATTTATTGCACTACTATAAAAATGATCAATAGCATAAATTATGTTGTGCTTTTATATCTTATTATAAAATAGGTGCTTGTTACTATTTGCCTTTGTAAATATATTTAAAAAAGTCAAAGACAGAGTAAAAATGATTTATGCAAACAGTGTTCGCAGTCAAACAATTATAAATTATTTTATTAAATTAGCCAAAGATATCATAATTATATGGAAATACGTTTATTCTTGGAGATTATTTTCAAGAAAACTACAAATGGAGGTCTCCTAATATTTGAAAACAAAACAACATTTTTTTTAAATGGCAAGAAGATTTTTATAACTTATATTAGAATATTTTTCAATAAAATATTTCCAAAAGTTTTCCAGAAATCAGATGTCCATAACAAATAACCTAAAAAAGCATATTAACAGTTATCACATGATTGCTGTGTTATTGTGGCAAATTTCAAAACTCTTATATAAAATGTCAAAAGAAAGAAAAAAGTTTAAAAAATACAAGGAAAAACTGTTTTTAAATTAAATTTTAGGCTTATTTACTAAGAGCTACTTTTACAACGTCGTATCAATCTTCGCCAGGTGTACACAAATTGGACAGAGGTTTTATAAGCATCTAGATCTAGGCCCTGTGTACCTTGCTTACTTACGCCTGCGATGTACAGTCAGCAAAAATAGCCTCCATACACCACTTAGGTTAGGTTAGGTTAGGTTTAAAGTGAGTGGATTTTACGCCCTCCACTGCGACCGCTCGGTCTATTGTGGCTCACACCTTTTTATATTTCTCCCAATAGGATCAGACTTCTAATGAATTCGATATCAGATTGAGAGAGAGTTCTTACATCTAATCTTACTCGTGTCGCTACCGGACACGAGCACAATATGTGTTCTGGTGTCCCTGTCTCCTGGAAAGTATGACGAGCAGACGATTAGATCCGTCATGCCCTCCTCTCCCGGTCTAGTGACGTGGGTAGCTACCAGGTCCTTGTTACCCGAACCAGATGTTCCTTCTAAGGCCGTATCTCCGGCCTTTCCCTATGAAAACGGTCCTATCCGCTTTCTGTTTAAAGCCAGGGAACCCTTTTTATAAAGTATTTGCTTTCAGCAAATAAGAGATCAAGCCTACAGTAATTTTTTTTTAACTTTATCAATCACAATAAAAATTATTTCACATCTTTTCATTTAAAATTATATTTTAGGGGCTGAGGATATAAAGTTTATTGACGAGAAAGAAAAATAATAGTTTATGAATACAGGATGTTGCAAAAATCGCAATTTTTGAATATTCAAATTTTTCTTTAAAATTTAATAAATAGGCCTTAAACTAAATTCCAAACAGTCATGTCCAATAATGTTTTTGTATTTTATCTCCTAATATTATTTTTTGACATTTTATACTACATTTTTTTAAATTTTCTAGCATATCATTAGAGACTACTCTAAATCATCAGTATCATTTGGTCAAAATTATAGTTTTAAATTTGTAAATTTATGCAGGTGTGCGTTCTGTCGTCACAGGAATATTAAATCATATACAGGTTGTTGTCGTGTTGTATTTTACAAAATCGAATCGATTTTAAATAATATTATTTTGAACAGGATTTTTTGGTAATATTTCCTTAAAATTGGAAAAAGATACTACAATTTCTGTATTTAAAGTTTTGTTTTTGTTTAAACGTATATCCATATCCTTATGAAATTGTTTTAATTATTAATTTTTTATTTAAAGATACATGCAATTATTAGGTACTATGCAAAAGAAAAGTAACTAAATATTTTAAAACCCAAAAAAGATGCTTTTAAAAAAACCTTTATTAAACGTCACGTCAAATTGATTATGTTGCTTAAACGTTATAATACCAAAAAAGCAACCTCTTTGGCAAGTTTTTTTATTTGCGGAGTATCTAGATGATTGAAGAGATCATTAATATTTTTGTTAGTGCTAATTTTACCACTTTTATTTAACCATATTTGGTAGTTATATAAGAGTTCATTATTGTGACCAAATTTTTGTGTGCCATACCATATTATACTGTATATAAAAATATATTTTTAGACTTTAAGAATACTATAGCTTATAAGCTAGGAATGAAATGAACGGCAGTTACATATTTTTTTTGATGACAAGCAGTAAATGTACAGGGTGGCCAAATTCTACCCTTATCGCTTGAATTCCGGTTATTGTAAGAGATACGAAGAAGTTTATGTTGGGACAAAGTTTTTCAATTTTTGGCTTAGAGACTGTTCTTAATTAAACCTTGTTTGTATCTCTTACACTTTTTACGATTTCAATGCTTAGAACACCCTATACATTTATTAAATTAATGGGTATAGAATAATTTATTTTTACAACTATGTAGGTAAGTGTTGCCAAAGAATGTTTACAATATTTGATGTACTGATCTTACTACAAAAGCATGATACTATAGTCAGAAATATCAATGCACTTTACATCATATGCAACTTGCTGTCGTCGATAACTTAATTCAGAGTCATATATAGGGTGATATGGAAATAATTTAATATATCTAAATGGGTAACTTTTTAGACAGTGCAGAGTCACGATCTGTAATTTTTTTTGAGATTTGCACTTTTTTATTTTTGTAAAATTGTAATTTTCTGACTCTCTAACGAAGCTCTGTTTTAAGCCCAGTGGAAGTAATATCGAAAAGGCGATGTTAACAAGGTCATGAAATTAGAAATACTTAGATTTATTAATGATAGAATTCTACAACTGTTTAAAAGTAAATCTAGAACTACTGCTACGTACAGCTATACTCTACTACTATAAATATTCTTTTTTTACAAAATATCAAATAATTAAAAAATATTTGGTACTCTTTCGATGCATTAAGAATACACATGGAAGTCAAAAAACTGGGGAAAATATCATGACGTTTTGGAAATAAATGTAATTTATTTTGCCGTAAAAATCCTTTTTCTTGGTAAAAAGCCGCCTTTCCTAACTCTAGTAAGACCAATATGCAGGTGTTCAAAAAAGTTAAATTTAAAATATTTTTTCTGTGTGTAATATTTAGCCTTTAAAAAAAGTAAATGTGCGCCGAAACGTCAGTCGATATGTACCGGGAGTCCAAATAAGAAAGGACGCCGGCTATATCTCAGAAAATGTTCATCGCACAGCGTGGGGAAAAATATTTTTAGTAAAAGTGGTCAAGAGAAATAGCTGGAAATTATTTTCAAGTTTCTGAAATAGCCGCTAGGGGGCGTAACTACAATCTTGAATCTAAAAAAGTAATTTTTCTGTGAATTTTGCTATATTAACCCAATAAAAAAATACCTGATCTTTAAAGTCGAGCATAATTTTAACCTTTTTTGTTCGACGATTTTTGCTGTATCTCTAAAATTAAAGTGGTGGAGGGTATTTAAAGGTTTCCGTAAAAAACACTCTGTATCTTCAAAACGGCTAAGCCGATTTTAATATGACAGCTCACGAAGGATTATTATATATGTATATTATATCCTACATATTATATACATATATAAACCTAAGTACCAAAGTACCGTGAGTGCCGGGTTTTCCGGTGTTTAACCCATTTCTTCCCAGTTGTTCCGTCAACGTTGTCCAAGCACTGAAACATGCATATGTTGCATTTCACAGCACCTTTTAGACAACGCGGTAGTGCCACCACGGACGTTATTTTAAATAACTACTACGTAAAAGTGTCTCTCCGGCTTTGGGAATCGAACCCGGATCGCCGGGATGGCGAGCCGAAACTCTGACCACTATGCTACCGGAGAGATAAGTTATATAAGTAATAATGTTATAATATTTAAAGTTTTGTTAGTTTCACATGTCGCCGCTAGAGGGCTTTTTTCGATATTCCGACAAAAATGGTTAATTTTCTAGAAAAAATTAAATGCATTGGTATTATTTTTTTCATGAAAAAGTAGCTAAATAATGCCTAAACAAGCCTGTGAAAACCGTATCTTGATATCTGTTCGTACCTAAAATTTAGAAAATTATATCATTTCAAAACCTATAAACCTGAAAGAAATTTTATACGACATTAATTATGTATTTTTACAGAACCTTTAATTTAGGTTATAAAATCTTTTCGCCTAATGCAATACTTAACGAGTTATAATAAAAAAATCGAATTACAGGGGTTTACCTTAAAAAATTCTGAAACTTCGATTTAATTGATTATAACGCGTAAATTGTTGCATTTAGGCAAAAAGATTATATAACCTAAATTAAAGGTTCCGTAAAAATACATAATTAATGTTATATAAAATTTCTTGTAGCTTTTATAGTTTTTAATTATTGACGTATAAAATTTTCTTTGGCCTAACTTTTAGATAAGGAACAAGATATCGAGATATGGTTTTCGCGAGCTTGTTAAAGCATTATTTAGCTACTATTTTATGAAAAAAAAGCATACCAATGCATTTAATTTTTTTGAGAAAATTACCGTTTCTGCCGGAATGTTGAAAAAAGCCCTCTAGTGGCGACATGTGAAACTAATAAAACTTCAAATATTATAAAAATTTATAGCCCAATAATAGCTTTTTAATTTATTTAAAGCTTGTTAAAAATCGGTTTAGCTTTTGAAGATACATAGGTTTTGTATGGATACCTTTAAATACCTTTCCAATTTAAATTTTTAGAAAAAAAGGCAAAAAAAATTTTCAAACCCCTAAAATTTTAAAAAGAAGCAAACACAGAAACATTACTTTTTTAGATTTAAGATTGGGGTCCCCTAGCTGCCATTTCAGAAACTTGAAAATAATTTCCAGCTATTTCTCTTGACCACTTTTACCCAAAAATATTTTTTCTCCAACGCTGTACGATAAACATTTTCTGAAATACAGGCGGCGTACTTTTTTATTTGGACACCCGGTACCCGGTGCTCGAGAGTAGAGCGTCAAAATGAATTTGATAGATGTGAAAAAACATCCTTAAGCAGGATACGTATCGCATCGCAGAACTTAAAGGTTTTATAATTTACAAAGAAAAAGTTTTTCCTATATATAGCAAAAGAGAGAGTATCATAATTTTGTAGTTTTTGTGAGTAGCATTTAGGGGTAATATTTTTTTGAGCTCATCAATGTTATTTGAAACTTTAACCACTTGTAGGTGTATTTGAAATGACAGTAAAAGGTGAGCATGTAAACTTAAAAGGATTTACAGATCTGCTATCAAAAAGCTTTGTGACGCGTTTTCTATTTTTACTTAAAATTATGGGGTTTGGATATGGGGTACTCAGTTATTTACGCTGGTTCGCCAATTTTAACATTTTTACACAATTTATTTTAACACGGTGATTTCAAGGTTCTATTATATTAAAGAATTTTCATACCACCCTGTATATCTAATTTTAAAAAAGTACAGACGTTATACACCTGTAGAGAACAATTAAACAAATGCGTATTTTTATATTGACGAGTGAGATAAGAATATGACCACTCTGGAAAGTTAGGTTCACTTGAAACAACAGATTACGTCAGCCTAGAGTGATGAGTGCATGAGTGATCTTTTATACAGGATATAAAAGGTTTAATTACAAATATTTTAGTAAATATTAAAATATTTGTACAATTTACGTACTGTAGATTATAGTATCGTGCCAAAAAGGTTAACAACTAGTCAAAAACAAGTAACCAAAGAGATGCCAAAAGTACAATAAACAAATATATTTTTTTCTAACTTATTTGGGGTTTACGTCGTAAGTACAACAGCTTTTTATCGTGAACTACAAAAATGATAAGCTACAGGTAATTGGTGTCGTTTATTGCCTTGTGTCCACCCAGGAACTAATAAAATTAATTGGTAAAAGTATTTTCCCAAAACTTCTTTTACTTTGGTAAAATTATATATTTAAAATCCTCCCAAAAACATAAATGTCAAAAAAAATCTACGTCTCGCTTTCTCCACTTTTTTCCTTTAACCTCTTTATCACCCTTTGTATAAACTCTAAGGAACTATACCAAATAATTTATAAAGTATACCCATTTTAAATACAAAAAGATTGAAAAAGTCTTAAAATATCGCATAAAATATCAATCTTATCCCTCTGACCTCCTTTCCATAAAGCAACATAAGATCGCTTACTTTTCTTAAGTAATGCACATATACCAAATTTTAAATTAATATCTCATTTTGTTCGGCATTTATGGCACCAACAAAAAGACAAACATGCCAAGAAACAGCCTGACTTGGATTCCAAAATGTGGCAGTCTGCAAAAACGTTAAAGAGCGACTTTTTCGCGATTACAGTAGTTCCCGAAGAAAAATTAACTACTGATTTACTGCGTAAATTGTTAATAATGTAACCATTTTAGTTGCTTTGGTTCTAAGAAACTACTATAAATTGCACACATGGAATGGTTGGTTGGTTGGTTAAGGTGGGGTTGATCGCGTGCCCATATTTGCACTGCAGCCTATTGACTTATGCTATAAAGTCCGCTCTAGTAAATTTCTGTTTTCATGCGGAAGAGAGTTTCTATTCTATGTATTTTCAAACAGTATATTTCTTTTGTACGTCGGTGCATTGCAGTTGTATTTTATTTGTAAGGTTGTTTCCTGCTCCTCGCCGCAAAGCCTAAATGTTGTGGGACCGTTGTGTATGCCCATTATCTATTGTTTCTTTAGATGGCAGTGACCTGTCAAAAGTCCTTCTTCTTCCCTGGGAACCGTCTTGATTTCTACCGGAGGCAGCGCAGCCTCTTGGGCTTTTTGTGCCTAATTTTCAATTATCTTTTATATCAATCCTCCCATTAGTCTTGTTCCTTCTACAAGTCTGTATAACCCCGAGACTGATTGGTTAATATATTCCTGTGGGCTCATTTTCGGTTGCCCAAATAATGCCTGTCTTTTTTGATTCAGCGCTTCACATTCGTACAGGATATGCTAGGCTGTTTCTTCCCCCTTTTCGCACATTCTGCAACTTGGGTCCCCATAGTATGAGCTTATCTTGTGTAGGTGTCCTCTTAGGTTATCGTGCCCTGTTAGCAGCCCTACTGTTGTGCAACGTCTTTTCCTACTTTGTCTGAGTAGTTCTTCCTTCGTTCTTTTGGATGGGCCCCTTATGAAGCTTTTTCATGTTTTATTCTACTGATGCTTCCCCAGTATTCCCCGTGATGTGGTTTTGGTCACTCCAAGGGCAGGTTCTGCTCCAAAGTATGATGTAGAGGATCCCTGTCTCGCCAGCTCATTCTCTTTTTAGTTGCCTTCTATTCCCAAATGTCCTGGTACCCACAGAAGAGTTACCCTGTTGCGTTCTTCCATGACTTTTAGTTGGGGTTTACTAGTTTCCCTGGAGACACCTGGCTGTCTGTTTTTATGCAGATCCGCTTGTTATTTTCTTTTGCACAGTGCAGTAAAGCATATATTTCCGTTTGAAATACAGAACTATGTGTTCTTAGTGAAATGGAGAATTGCCAATTTATTATTTCACTGTACACGCCCGCTCGGTTTTGGAACCATCCGTATACCAGATGATGTCTCCAACTGTGCCGGGGAGATCGGGTTGCTGCCACTCACTTCGATCTGGAATTTTTACCTTGAAGTTTTTGTTACATGAGTATTGGGAAATTATCTCGTCTGTTCTCAGGTCCGGATGTTGTCCAAACTAGCGTAGATACCAGTTGGTTTTTGTTACAGCCGGAAATAGCCCATTCTTGCATTTCCTATCCCTATGAGGTTAAGTGGTGGAAGGTCCAAGAGACACCTCATGGCTGTCGTTGGGGTTGTTTTGATTGCTTCTGTTATAGCTAAGCAAGCAAGTCTCTGTACCTTAGCCAGTTCTGTAATAGCAGTTCTTTGTCGCACCTTGTTTCACCATACCAGTGATGCGTATGTTATCATAGGTCTTACCACCATTATGTATAACCAATAAACCATATTTGGTTTAAGGCCCCATGTTTTTCCATGTTCGCGTCTAATTAACATAAGAATCATCTCCGCCGTCAAAAGTCCTATTTGTCTTATCTGAATGCGCCTCAGAAGGAGGCGATTGCCTGTCAAAAGTCCTACTCTGAGTGCTCCCCATAAAGAAATCCAGCTGTTAGGTTCTTAGAAAGATCGCCCAACGTTGCCTTTCATGTCTTTGATCAGGTGATTCATGCCAACGATCCAAATGTTATTTGTGAGATCATCTATTTATTTTTGTTTTGGTCGCCTGTTTCTAATGGTCCGAAGAGCGGCTCTGAGCTGCTGAAACTCTTAGATGAACCGGCTCTTGCTAGTTCTATTCCCGAGTATTCAGGAACTCATGGGTTTATCCTGTTGTTCCTAGAGCAGTTCTTTTAGGCCATGCAGGCACTTCATCGTGATCTTGGTTGTAGAGCGATGGAGATTAAAGGCTTTAAGGGCAGATTGATGGTCTGAGAGAATACGTATATTTTGGTTGTGATATCACCTTTTCACATTCTCTTAAACATGTGCTTGAATAGGCTGATATACTGTAGCTTGCTTTTTCAATACACCAGCACCCACTTCATCATCTGTCTTTAAACTTCGGTGTAGCAAACCGTGCCTCTGGAAAGTGGTTTTCCCTTTGTCCATATGTCAGAATCGCACATGTGGGGCTTATTTGCCTTTTCAGGATTTTTATGATTTTTTTGTTACACCACCGTTAAATCCGCATAGACCTGATCTGTTGCCCGATGTGCATACCATACAATTAGCCGTATGGGGTTAAGTTAGTAATTTTTGTGTTTTCTTCGTCCACGTTCAAAACCACACGGTCAAGAAGGTACCAGCTAGATTTTAGATCAGAGAAAGAAAAGGGCAGATGCCACATTTGTCGCGTGTCGTCAAGGAGCTAACAGGTGATAAAGATTTTGACAGTGAGAACTGTTACTGTTTACTTTACAAAGAAACCAGGACTAAATGAACGTACCCTAAGCAACTTCTAAGAAGGAAAATTAACTCTAATAAAACAAATTTGTGGAAAGAAATAATAGTATTACCTAAATCGAATATTCTATAAGCAGATTTTGGGTGTGTAGTGCCAAAAACAAGAAAGATTAAGTAAAAGTCCCGAACTTTCCGCTTCATTTCTAAGCCGTTTAAAGCATATAACTTGTGTGGAAGTTTTTCATTTTACTTTAAACCTTTAAGTTCCCTATTAATAGGAAATGGAAATGGCTCTTATCACCAGGCTTAAGTAGACTTTAAGCCGTTCGTAAATTGAGCCCATATGGAAGAGAATCAACAAAGTAAAGCAACAACTAGTAACAATTGTGAACTGTGTTCTGCGCACGTAGGCCCCAAATTAAATACAAATACTGAGTAATTTTAACTAGTCATCGTTGGTTTCCTAAAAATGCTTTATTTGTGCAATATTTTTTTTTATTAACGACTCTGAAAGTTTTATTATGTTACTTTGATTCTGCCCCAAATCGATTTAAGTATTTGTTGTCCATAAACAAAAACGCTGAAAGTAACAGGATATTCAAAAGTACATGTCTAAAGGCTCCCATAAACGTTAAGGGTCAATCGTAAGTAAGGCCGAATACTATAGATTTGTTTTGAATCGACCTGCAGATCGAATTATCGCTTATATGCGTTTTAAAATTTATGCAATTCTTGCAAAAAATATGCACATGGGCATATTTTTTGCAAGGAATACCTGAAGGTATCTATTTTTATAGGCTTCACATTTTTAAAAATTTTATTTAAAGCAATGTGTCTCACAAACTCATTTTCATCTAAACAATCGAAAAACGTTCTTCTCCCCAATAATTATTATGCAGGATCCGGGAGAGAGGTATGGCGTTTAAAAAAATAATTGACACACAGTTATTTTTGAACGAATTCTAAAATTTATAGTTTTTATACATTAGTGGTACATTGCCATGAAAAGATCCGTAACATAACAGGTGGGAAAAATCACATCAGTTAGGTGGCGTTCACTTTTGTTAATGAGGCATTCTTGTAAACAGGGGGCAAAATCTCCATACTCCTTTCGAGCATATGACATGTGACTACTTTCTATGAGGCTACTTAAAATTTAAAGAATATGATACATTTTAATGTAAATTGGCCTTCTACCAAAAATGTTTAAATTTTTATGTTATAGCCTAGTCCAACAGAAAACTTTTTTACCATTACCAAAACTTCCTAGCTAGGTTAGTACACACAGTAGTATTCAAAAAGTGGGTGTAAGAAGGGCCATGTTTATTATTTACACTCCTATATTTAACTATTTCGATGATACGAAAAACAGTAGAATAGTAGCAGAGAAGCAGAAAAATTGCCTGAATGTTTAGACCTCAATGTATAGACACTCTTTGAATTTTTTCAGAAAACAGGGTGTACCCAAAAATAATACCAAAAATTATTAAGTGTAACGGTTATCTCTGTTTAGATAGTGATGTACCAAAGCAATACTTTGTGACAAAAAATGTTCTTTAAGGATTTCCAAAATTTCTTAACTGGGTGTATGTTAACAGTACGTCTAAACTGGACCACCTTATAATTTGATTATTATAATATCTCGAAACAAACAGAAGTACTTAACACGCATTACGAGCAAATAGGAATGCAAAATTGTGATCACGAATTGCTAGAGACATGTTAATTACTATAGAAAATCGTTAAGCATATAAATTAATACGAGACGATAAAATTACAAACCAAATATTTTACCTAAAATAATCGCTTTGCAATGAAAAACCGTTTCCTTTTTGTCAGAGCTGTCGCAGTTACTTTTAAAAAGTAATTTAATTACAATTACCAATTACTTTTCTAAGTAGTAGTAAATTACGATTACCCATTACTAGCATGTTTGTTAAAAGTAATTCAATTATCAATTAAAAATAATGTAGTTGAATATTTTAGCAATTTCTCCATTTAAATTACTCCATATATTACATATACTAAACAAATAAAACATTTATACTAATATGGATCATACGCGCCCGTCCACTATTCAAACTGCTTTATCGGTAAGTTCAACATTAAATGGCTCTAAAATAAAAAAAAAATATCCTACCCCAAACATTATTAAATTTAAAAAAAAGTATTAAAACGGTGGCGGTAAGCATCAAGCAAAAATACTAAATCAGCGCGGAGGCGGCGTTCGCCGGATTCAAAGCGGCCCGCCGTGTTTCAAGATGCTGTTTCTGGCTGGCCAAAATTCCCACAGTTTTTCCATAAAGAAGGGTAACTGAATTTTTTGTGGTTATTCAATTCTTTATTAGGTAATTAAATTAATTTCTAAGTAATTCAATTACTTTATAAGTAATCTTATTACTTTCTAAGTAATTAAATTACTTTATTTGATTTGTGGTATTTGTGAAAATCAATTACCATTTACGATTACATTATCCCTTTAAATGATAATCCAAATACAATTACCTTTTTCGGAAAGTAATTGAATTAAAGTAATTCAATTACTGAGAAGTAACTGACATTTAATACATTTTCTTACTATCTAAATAGATATCATTTACCCTATAAATTACTTCTATTGAGTGTAAAAACTTAACATGGTCTACCTTAGGTCTATATGTATTTTAGTATATCTAGGAGAGTTAAGCAGTTTTGGTAATGGTGAAAAAATGTTTTGTTTTTTAGTTTTTGATATTATATTTAGTGCCATTAAACTACTGTCTAAACAAAAATAACCACTAAACTTAATAATTTTTTATCCTATTTTTGGGTACACCGTGAACTCTAAAGATTTCAAAGAGAGAGCAATTTTCTGCGTGTCTGCTACTATTCTATTGTTTTTCGTATCATCTAAATAGTTAAATATAGTGGTACTCTCTACATTCTACACCCAGTAGAGCTAGGAAGTTTTAGCAGTAGTAAAAAAAGTTTTCTTTTGGACTAGGATTAGGCTATAACATATTAAAATTAGAATATTTTTGGCAGAAGGCCAATTTACATTAAAATGGCGTCATATCCTTTCATTGAGAAACAACTTACTCTTTCCGCAACCATAAAGCACTAAATTAAAGAGGTTCCTCGTGCTATGCTCGAAATGAGTTTGGAAGATTTTGCCACCTTTCCACAAGAATGTCTGGACAAAAAAGGACGCTATCTAACTGATGTGATTTTTCGCAGCTGTTAGTAATACCGGCTTTACACGTGCTCGCGAACTTTAGCCAAGTTTAGCGCTACAAAAACGAAGAATAAATGGCCCTTTACACTCGCAATAACGTTCATTGCTTTCCTTTGTCGCGGATCCACAAACCGACATTCAATGGGAAACGCCGCGAAACGCGAACGCCAAGCCGCGACACAATCGACATTCGCGTTACACGACCTTCGCGCCGCGAGTGTAGAGCCGTCTTTACATATCCTTTATTGACATTATACCAGTATTGTATACAAACAATAAATTTTGAAATTTTTCTAGAAATAAGCGTGGATCATTTTTTTAAACACACCGTACCTCCCTACCGGACTCTGTGTAGGTTGAAAAACCTAAGTAGTGTCCCAAATTCGAGCCTTGTCATTGGGATCTTGGAAACTTGAAGAGATACGAGGTCGATTTCGAATACTTCTAAAGATTTGTGGAAAAAACCGAATATTCGCGATTTCATTTAATTTTTTATGACTCTATTTGAATAGATTTAACAAAATAAATTTTACATTCTCATTAATACTTTTTTTTTGTTTTACAAGACAGTGTTATTAGGTTTACACACGACGTTTCGTCATTGAGCTGCCATTATCAACTTTGTTTTTTTAAATACGGTCCTGGATTTTTTATTACGTATTTTAAGAGCTTTTAGGATCCCAAAACTAAAACACTTACTCGGAAAAATCATTTTTGTTTTCCTACCCAAAATCTATTATCTGTCTCTCTCTAACACATGATATCTTATGGAAATTGCCATTAATATGAATTTTTCAATAAATGCGATAAATCATTGGTTTTGGGATTTTAAAAGCTCTTAAAATCAAAAATAAAAAATCCAGGACCGTATTTAAAAAAAAAAAACAAAGTTGATGATGGCAGCTTAATATTCCGTTTTTTCCACAAGTCTTCGTAAGTATTCGAAATTTTTAGACTTCTAATAGTCTTAGAGAATAAAGACAATTAAATATAAAATGCGTTGATATACTCTTGCCAGCAAAAAAATGTTCAAGTGACCTATTGTCAAGCTTTGAAGTTTATAACGCAGTTGCGCGCGCGAGAAAGAAAGCGAATCGCCCGACAAGTGTGGTATAAGAAGACAAAGTATGGTCGCTGCGCCGTCGTATTCGTCAAATCAGAGAGAGTGCGCAAGATCGTTTTATATAGAATAGCGAAAGACAGAGCTTGTCTATAGTCTAGTAACATTTCGAAGTGACAACTAATAAACTTATTTTTTTTAAAGTTAACAATTTGATATATTTACGTGAACGCATTATAAAACTTACCTGTGTGCACGCACCTGCTTGCCAGATAGTCTTGATTAAAATTGAGCGGACAAGACCAGCTAGGCATGTTTTGTACGGTTCAAAATTTCGATCTATACAAAATTTATTTAGTTATCACGTAGTCAAAGTTTTAAAAAAGTTAGTTAAAGTTAGTTAGTAAAGTTAATTTAACTAGAAATATTCTTGACCATATTTTGATAGGCAATATAGTTAAAATGCATTTGTTTATGTGCAAGATTAACAAAAAAAAATGGGTTTCATCCGGTTAACAGATGGGTGAAGAACGATCTCTCTTCGGCTTCTCTACTATAAGGTGGCATTTTAATCAGCATCAAATTGCGCAACTTTGCCTTCATTTAACCGACCTCGTATCTCTTCAAGTTTCCGAGATCCCAATGATGAGGCCCGAATTTGGGACACCCTGTACAAGGTTATCCAACGCGGACGTTTTTTTCGTAAAATCGTAGAATCCTAAAGCACACTTAAGAAAATAGTTTAAAATGAAACAGAGGAGATACGACACACAGCAATTTTTTTTTTTTAATAAAAAGGATTTTGTATTTATATTAAGTAACAGTAGAATTAATTTGATTTATATGAGAAATGTGTCATTTAAATTCAGAAATAAGAATTGTAACAAGGTTTTATGATGGATGAATCCACAACAATACAGAGCATATCAATATTTAGGGTATTTGTTGTTACCTTTTTCTGTAGTCTAATTTAAAACGCAAATTTCTTATACATAAGGTTAATTCTGTTGTTCCTAAAAATAAATACTAAATCCGTTTTATTAAAACGTGTCGAAAAAAATAACATGCTTTTAAAGACGAACCAAATTATAAGGTGTCATATCTCTTATTTAAATTTAGATCATTTTTGTAAGTGTTCTTGCAAATTCTAAAGTGGTTATTTTACATTTTCTTAAATGGGTCGAAAGCTACGAATATGGCCCTATTCAGACCTCGTTTTTTTGACCCTGAACGTAGGGGGAATCATTTTTTTTTAATTTAATATATATATTGCATGTTTTAAAACAATAAATGTATTGTTTTTATGCTAACTAAAGTTATTAATTTTATATGTTTACAACTGTAATTTTTTAACATTACTTAAAATTTTAACAATGTTAAAAAAATTTTGGCCATTATTTTCATCACAGCAATTCAGGACTATAGAAGAAAGCATTTTAATAAGAATGTGTATTTTTGAAAAAAAAAACTTTTATTTGACTATTTGGCTAGAATTTATGTGACATTTTATTTTATTTTTTTTTTAATTTTTATGGTTTTTGAGTAAGTGCAAAAAATGCTGTTTATAGTATATTTTCTAAAATTAGATTTTTTAAGAATCCAGGGTATGTAATAATGTATGTATATTACTTTTTTCTGTATTTATGTTCAAATAAATAAGATAAATCCAAACAGTGAGTTTACTTTTAATTATTTATATTTTTTATTGATGTATTTTCGCTCGTTCTTTGTTATGCAACCAACTTTACACCCAATGCGATGCTGGTCTCACAGTTTAGTCAGTGAACAGATATTCTTCCGCCCAAGAGATGATTTTCTTAACACATTATTGGCTTATGCATGCTTTAACATGACCAACTACATCCCTTACAGGATATTCGACTCCAGCCAGTCTGTCGGGTTGACTTGACTTGCAAATTGGGGGCTGTTATACCCCCGGATGGCTTTGCTTAGGTATTCGCCAGCTCTTCCTCAACTCTCCAAAGCTTAGCAAGAGGCGGAGCAACCCTTCCGCTTTGGTTACACTCCCGTTAAATCGGGTTAAGGGAGGGACTAGACATATTTCTTAGGAACTCCGATGTACTCCGGCTAGAAACCGTATCGAAACTTCCTATTTCAATTAAGGAAGCTATTCAAATGCACATTCAGTTGTCGAGAAATGCAACAACAAAATCCAGATATAACCGGTTTCTTTTAGTACCTTCTTTTGTTCTCACGAGCCTGTGCTCTATACCGCCATTTGGTCAACGTCAACACGTGTGATTCTAAAAAGAAGGGTTAAAGGAATCAATCCAGACTTCGAAACCACACTTTCACCACACTCTAAATGGCAGGGTGAGTTTTTCCTTGATCCCCGACGGGATATACAGCAGATACGCTTCTTTTTACCGCCTTCCCGGAAAAAAACTATGTAGTTTTTTTTATCGACCGCACCTCACTGGCCGGAGGTCAAACAGAAACTGGTCTGTCGGATTAATTAAAAATGTAAGCGGTACCACAACCTTATTTTTATTAAAAAAGTATTGCAGGTACATGTGAAGGTTCTTGAAAGTAAAATAGAACGGGGTACGTATAACCAGTTTCTGCTAAGAGCCCCTTATGAACTATCCAGCATATGATAAATTCTGAACTGCCACGGAACCACGATCCCACGCGTAGGAACAAAAAGGGCATTATAGATCACTCTAAAACGTCGAAAACACTTTCACGGCATTAATAAAGGGGGAAGTAAGGTTTGTAAACTTTTTTTGCATTTTTCAAATTTGATTTTCTGAACTTTTGAAGAATATTGTGTAAAAATTGGGAGAGATCGGAGCAAAACTAACGAAGATACAGCGGTAAGCGGTAAGCCGATAAAACTGGCTTATGTAGGTTTTACGTACCAAATTTTAGTATGTATGCTGACATGATATTCGTGTATGGTTTCTGTAATGATCTGATACCAAATGGATGGTTGTCCCGCCCATAATGCCCTATGGCTAGAGAGTACCTGGAAAATGCTTTTAACGGCAATATTATTGGTCCACGGTACCGGATACTTTGGCCAGCGAGGTCACCTGATCTTTCACCGAATGACTTCATTCTGTGGAGTCATTTATAAAAGTGTAAAATTTGAGAATCTAAACCAGCTACAAAACGCTATTTAGTTAGAATGTAATAAAATTTCGCAATATCAACTTAGCAACGTTAGAAATGAATTTTATGATCAGTTGGGATATTGTTTAGCTGTTAATGGGGAGTTTTTGAACATTTAATTAATTAATGTTTTTATGTAATTCTCTATTATTTTTAAAAAAGTTATTGTTTTTTATTTCATTTTATTTTTCCACACTTAGTAAAATATTAAGAGTTCAGTTCTCTTTTTTCGGATCTATTTTCGATCTTCTGAGTTAAACATTTACAATTATTTATTGCGATGGCTTTGGACTCGAATATACCGACAATACGTTTAATAGTTGAAATGGACCAGATAGGCTTGATGGGAAAATAAATTAAAAATATTTCAGATACTGCTATTGGTTTAATTAAATTCTAGTATGATCAAATTATTTTTTTAATGATCGATAGTAATAATTGTTATTAGTTAAACTAAATTGCTACATTAAATAAAAGGTTTAATAAAAAATAATGTTGACGTGTTTTTTACTTTGAATGTAATGGTTGTGAGATTGATGAAACGAAAAAAAAACATTCCTTGTATTCGGCTTTACGTCAGATTTGACAAAGCCTTAAAACAAATTGTTTGCTGGTGGCTGGTGTTTGTTTGGTTTTACCTAAACCGAAAATTTGGTAATTTTGCAATTACATTTAATTGAATAGTTCAAGATCCGCTTATTAATTTTTTTTGAAAGTTGGCACAAGGGTTTTTCAGATTGGTCTCTTCAAAAAGTTATCGTACAATTTTTCTGTGAAATGTACAGGGAAGCCAATAATTAACCCCCTTAAACTTATATGGAATTTCCTATGTTCCGCTCGGCGACGTGCACCTGGTACCTATTTTCGTAGAATCCTAAAGATTAGAATTAATTTAATTAAAAAAATTTGGGATGAAAATTAAAGAATGGAAAAAGGTAACATTAAATACCTGGAGTGCTAAAACACAAAAAGTCAAAAATTCTGTCAAATTTGATGGCGACGTAATTAACAAAACAATTCAAATAATTTTGATATTCAGCATAGCCACCAGTCTCTGACAGACTATTGACTTTTTGGCTATTTGGATATTTTTTGTTTTTTCTAATGTAAATCGCAATGTCTAAATGAATTCTGTTGTTACTAAAAATGAATGCAGGACCTTTTTTATTGAAACATATCAAAGGAAAGGTAAGACGCTTTTAAAAACTGGAGGACTTGTCAATTGTAAATTTTAACTCCAGTGGATATAAGGTTTTAACATAAATGCCAGGTATGTATCAAAATTTATTTTGATGCCGTAACAGTCGATCTGTTAACAGAAATAGGCTTAACAAAAGAATTTTTTCCAATACTCTTTCAAAAAAAGTTACCTGTATTCTTTTTAACATAACACAAACCCTATAAATAATTTGTTAATAATTTGTATTAAGAAAGTAAAGGAGGATCAAAGTCAGTAAACATGAGGACGAACTTTATGAGGTTAAGTTGTTTTTTACTGACTTACTTGTTCAACGCCGAAAGCAAACAGCCTTTTTGCTGCGACATGCTGAATTTAAACATAATTTGTAATTAACATTAAATGTAAAGGTTTGAAAATAAAATAGCATGTTATTAAAAATAAATACTAAAAAACACCATATTCTGACAATTTAAAAACATTCAACTTTACTCATCATTTATTTTGAATCTTTAATTTTTAATCTTACAGTACAAACCGTTGTTTTAAACTGTAAAAACAACACTAATTCCCTTTTTTTTTTTCTAGCCTCCAACGCGGAATCTCTTTCCAACGGCATCACCAATGGAACCAACGGCATCACCAATGGAACCAACGGGACACTTTCTTATATAGAGATGTTTGAAGCCTCCCCCTTCAATGTACTTCTGTGGCGTTGTAAGGCCTGTAGTAAGGAAGTCACCAACCGATGGCACCACTTCCACTCACATACGCCCCAGAGATCATTCTGTCCTTACTGTCCAGCTACGTACAGCAGAATTGATACCCTGAGGAGCCACATGCGAACGAAACACACTATGTATTTTAACAAACAGGCTATTTAACAATATGAGAAGGCTACCTCCTTCTATTTTAGAAAGTGGTACGCAAATGCAACTTAAATGAATTGTTTATCATTTGTTTGTATTTTTAGCACTTTTTGGGAAAAAATTAAAACGTACATACACACAGTATATACTGGTAATTGTACAACTTTGCCACAATTTCTATTATCCAGTATATCAAATCCAGTGAAAAAGTTCCAATTTCAAGTTTGAATGGTGCGGGAAAGAAAGATGAGAAGGAGCGGGGAGAGTTTTTGATCGACGCGTACAATGTGAGGGTGTAACTCCTTCGGGTTGGAAGGTGCCCAATATTTGCAATTTTGCTTGTTGACCAACGCTATTCAGATTTAAAATTTGAACTTTTCACTTCATACACTTTAGCTTTTGAGAGCCCGTTGTTAAAAATCCAATGTGAGCCTCCACAGTTCCAAAGTAAATCCATAAGCGATACTCTCATTGAAACCTTGGTATTTATTACTATACGTAAAAACATAGTAACACCAATTTATTGTACCTATAATAAATATTCTATAAAATGATTTTTAAAAAATTCTAGGTAATTAAAAAAACTAATAATATCAAATTTGACCAAGTAGGTTAACGTTTATTATTAAGAATATAGTATCGATTTTTTTATAAAAGGGTGATTGCTTAACAGGCTAGAATTAGTAAACAACGTATTTGTTTAAGTCGAGTATTTGAAACGAAGTGGAAGGTTAAGATCGTCTGGGTGTTTCTTAATTATATTTTATTTTGTTTGATTTGAACGACATTGACTGGTGATAATAAGACGAGTTTCTTACAACTGATTATTTTTATGCCAAGTTGGCAACGTCGATCATCCCCATTTTTTAGTACATATATTAATTGATTTGAACTACTAATATATAGACGTGTTACTTAGTTACGCCACTGACTGAGTAGTTCAAATGCACAAGTTGTTTAAAGATGTTTAAATCTTAAACCAATAAAGTTCTAACATTCTTCATAAACAAAATATATTTAATATAATGGCAAGGTTGCCGAACACTGACAGAAAAATAAATAAAACCGTGTATAATTAGTGAAAAATATATATTCTTGCATGCAGAGAATCAATTGATCCCTCCGAACTAGCAACTCTTTAAATATTAAAAAAAAACTATTAATGTGTTAGTGATAATTTGGTCACCGTTTTAAAGATATAAAATATACAAACAAAATGTATTAAATTGTAAAAAATATATATTAAATTTAAAATAATTTATATTTTGCTTTAAAAATTTTTAAAAATTCCGATTTTTTGTTTTAATTTAATTTCAATAATTCTAATTTCAACGCTTCTTTGATATCCCAAATACGTGGACTGACTTATCACCAAAACGTTGATGAGTTTTTTAAAATTTTTAAAGGAGTTTTTCGAGTTTTTTAAGTATCCTAATTTGCAAGTTCAGAAGAGTCGATCGCCCCTGTGCGTATACAATTTCATGGGACCTGGAACAAAGCGGTCTTTTTTGGCATGACTGGCGCGTGGCCCAAAGAATATTTTATAATAAATTAACCCGTTACAGAAAAATAGAACATATCTAAAGTGTCTATAGTCTGATATGATACTAATTCTAACCTATTAACTAAAACTGAACCTTTAACAGTTTAATTTGTCCTGAATTAGCGTCTAGTAATCCTAATTTAACTGTAATAGTAGCAGCTTCTATTACTAACTTAAAAGTTAGCAACCTATTGCAATTTATTATTATTTTTTTAATAATACAATAGTTCTAGGACCATAACGAGTCATAGTTCAAAAAAATCTAAAAGTCACTGTTAAACTACAGCATTTTTCGACTTTGTAGAAAAAACAGCTGAGCTGTGCAGCTACATATTCTTTTCCATGGTCGGAGTCACCCTATATTGCACTGTGTTTTCTTAATAGTCCAGTCAAAAAGTGAGTTTCCTGCAAAAAATAGAAGGGTACGAAAAATATGTGCGATGGCTCATTCGAAGCGGATTGCAATTTTGAGAAATGTGTCATGTAAATTTTTTTCTGCAAAAAAAATTGCAATTTTTATTAACAAAAAACGAAAAAAAAAAGCCATTAGTTGACATCATAATTTTTTAAATCACTATTTAGAGCTTTAAAAAATTTCATGTAGATGCAGTACTCACTATAGAGGGAGCGTCCTTGTCCCGAAACGGGCACGCGGAGTCTACTTTCAGCAACAAATTAAAATTACAGTTAAACTTGTCTATAACGGCCACCATAAAATTAAGAATAATTGGCCTTTATAGAAGGGTGGTCAGTACTGCCAGGTAACAATAGGGAACTTGACCATTTTTTTTAAATCTCATGATTTGCTTTATATATGTCTAGAAAGAACATTCCCAAAATATTTCCGGTTAATATTAAATAATTACTTCATAATCCAGCGTTAAAGTTTCGCGCGGTCCGAAAGCATTTTTAAACAGTTCATTTTCGCGCCAGCGTGGATGACGCATTACTTACTATGGCCGTCGACCCATCCGTATAGCGAACACGCCCGCTGCGCACAGTTTTCTTTTTTTTATTATTGTACTGTTATTTTTTTGTGGTCGATAATTTTTATTGCATTTTTTTAACTGTATATTGTTTTGGGTCGTGTTAATTTATTATGGAGAAAAGTGTATCAAACAATTTAAATATTTTTAAATTTCCTAGACATTTCAAAACCGAATAAAATTTTTTAACCTGCCTACAAATCCCAAAACGAAGAGCGAAAGGTTTATTGTTAGAATATATGACATAGTAAACTAAGAAAAAAGTTTTTAATTTAGATAAGTACTGAAAAATGTGTTTATTCTACAAACCAAATTTTTCGTAAATTTAATTTAACCTGTTACACTTCTTCTATAACCCCGAACTTTTCCGAAAAAAATATTTACTATTTTTTAAAAAATTTGCAACCATAAACATTCCCAACAGGCGGGGGTTTGGCGGGCCCCTTTGAATATCCCCCTTGTCATATTTAAAAAATAGTCACTCTGTTGAAAAGTCTTTAGGAAAACAATATCAAAGTTTTATAAATACACACAAACACGATGTTTAAAACAAACCAC
>JAHBCN010010571.1:0-31310 GCA_019359885.1 Listronotus oregonensis | reverse complement strand
AACAAAACAAGCAAATTTCACAACACCAAATTTAACACTTAGAAATAAGAATAAAACCTTCGACCTCCGACACTGAATGTTTAAATATTCGACATTCCAAGAGAGGAACCAGAAACAGCGCAAACACTTCCAATCACAAGTAAATTTCCCTCCATAGAAACAAAACATGTGACAAACTCCACCAACCAGGTTCGTTTACTTCGCAACTGGACAAGCCTTTTGTTTGATGTTGCCAGTTTAGACAAAATTGATAAGGTTTTTGGGAAAAATAATTACCTAATAACATATTTTTCCCTTAGTAAACAAAATAGATATTAAATAAAAATTAAAGTATATAACAACCACATTTAATTCTCAGCTTTTTTAATATTTTATTTTGTTATTGTAAAAAAAATAATTTTAACATTAAAATTATTACTTTAGTATATAGTAGTAAGTACTATTGCTTTCTTGTAGTTAAACTTGGCACACACACAATATATTCGTTCGAAATAGTTTAAATTCCTTTCGCTGCTACAGTTAAGTTTGTCAGACTATAATAATATTTGATTTGGTACGAATAATTTGTAAGTTCCAATTATTCGTTCAATTTTATTAAAAATGCGTAAATTTTAAGATTATTTAAAATATTTAAAATATTATTAATAAATTTACCCTGTTTTTAAAATGCAAGCCAAAATTTAATAGTACCTTATATATATTTTTTTAATATTTAGGCACCCAATTATAATCAATTATAACATTGATTTTACATATTTGTTTCTTATAACCTTTTTTATTTTCTTATAGTCAATTGCTCGTTCAAAAAAAACTTGATTAAACTGATTTATAATAACAGTTTTCAGTTTTATTTGTATTCAATCCTTTATTTTATTTTCTAAAGCAGAAACTAAGTTATTCCAAGTATTTCGTAACAAAAACCGAATGGTCGAAACTCCATTATCCTTAAGTGCCCTTTTTACTTATCCCTATAATCCTGGGCTATTAGTGAGTCAAACCTCAAGTCGCATTCCTGCTAAATATGCAAAAGGCTTTCCACGAGGAATATTTCCATTTTGATGACTCGGAATAAGACCGACTGAAAGGAATTTGCTAATGTTTGCAAACAAAAACGGTAAAAACTGAAACGTACGTTGATTATCAAAAAGAATTTTATTGATGTCGAGTGTAAATAATTAAGATTCTTGTTTAGTTTTTGAAAGCGATTAAACATAATTTAACATAAATTCAAGTATATTAAATATAATCCACTTAAATGGTAAATATGTTCTATAGTTTTTGTGGCAGATTTATGTTTTAGTATTTTTTTTTTTGGGATTACTCGCCCCGAAATTTTCTAGAAAATGGGACCACTTTAGTTCTGGTCTGGGGTATAGCGAACTAAGCCTGCTCAGCTCTTTTGACCCCTATAACGTCTAAAATATTAAAAAAGCTTTCAGGAATTTCCTAAATATTTTAAACCAAATTTCTTAAAAATTTAGTTTTAATTTCTATTTTATTTTTCTTTTAATCTTGATAACGGTGGCTAACTTGCAACGTAGATTTAAAATTTTAAATTTTTGTTTTTTGATTTTTCTGTTTTAGGTGATCTTCAAGTTCATAGGGCTCAATAGGGCTGAGCAGAGACTGTCTAGAAAACTGCGCCCATATCTGGAAAATGGCGTATTCCAAATTCTTAGCATTTTTGATTTCATTCATGGGGTCATTTATAAGATCTTTCGCCTTATTAATGACTCCACTCCTACAAGCAACTTTCCTTGTCTTACCCATCGACGAGCTATGGGTGTCCCGTCACATTATATAGCTCCGAGCAATCAGTCAATGTAACTTTTCTCCTAGCGATGAAGTGTCTCTTTTATACATCCCTTTAGAGATTAACTTGAGGGGTCCCAACCTTAATACCACCAATTAATAAATGCTCATGTCGTTCGTTCATCCCTAGAGTATCTAAGCTGTGGAACCGTTTGGCTATAGAGATCTTTTCTTTTCCTAAGAATATTTAAGCATCGTGTCAATAAAATTACTCTCTTACCTTACTTACTTACCTCTTACTTTACTAAGACACCCAAAGTAACTATACTTAGAATTTAAGCCTTAGTGCACTGTCTAAAAAAAAGGGAAAAAGCATAATGCCTTATTAAATTGTGTTGATATGAATGAATTTTACTAGAATATTAACCTTTACTAAGACGTCTACGAAAAAAAAATCTATACATACCAACGTCAGCGCCAATGCATTGCGGTCAATTTTCTATCCGTTCCACCACCTTTCACCTTCACTCATTAAGTTCACTAAGACACTTTAAATTTTCGTTCGTTACCAAAATCTGAAAGAAAAAGAAAATATTTTTAGTAAATTTGTAAAAAACAAAAATTTTAACCCAAACAGAAGAAAGAATAAGAAAATTAAATACTAATAATATTTTTGTATCTTAAAAAAACTATTACGTAAGCAATCTGACAAAAAATTATTCTGTTCTGTATTGATATTCTATATATCATCTGTATACCTTTTACCAAATAAAAAAAATTATAAATAATCCTGCTTAAAAATTTTATAATTCAAAATTTAAAAAAAAATTGACAGCCTGGAGTCACAATCTAATATTATTTGACACACACGTACTTTGAAGAAGGCGAAACAATTAATACATAGTAATATTCAATTAGCTTTTGACACAATTAGAAGCAATTTTGTTTCAACATACCATATTATTATAAATTTTAAATAGATAAATTAATATATGATTGCACCACCGCCAATCAATAAATAATATTCATGAACAAGCTTGTCTTGCCGTCTGGTGTATTGTGAATCACTTGCAATAAATCTCTTACAAAGCTATTTAACTTAAAAGGAGCAATTAAAATTACCAAATGAAAGTCTGAGGTAAAGCTTGTTTCTTTAAAATTGATAAAGTTCGTCAATACATTTCAACGAAAATCCTATTAAATTTAATTTTTAAAAAAATAAAGAAAAAGACTCCTTTTTTAAACCTTTACTGCAGTCTCCACTTTTTTTTAAGCCTCTGTCTTTGTTTTACAATGATAAAAAAAGAAAGGTTTAAACTGTACGTCTTAAACATTGCCTAATTAAAATATAATTTAATCGCGATATTATTAATAGGACTTTGGAGAATCGAAAAACAAACAAAATGGTTTTATTATAAAACCTTACCGGTAAATTTGTCACAAAGAAATGTCGAAAAAAACGCTAAAATTTACCATTTTTAAAAAATTCGTAACTTGGACTATAGAGTTGAAAAGCTGATCTTCGGAAAAATGAATACAACTATATCATTTGCAATTCAACATATTTCGTCATGTCATCTATATAAATATATACAGAGTGCCACAGATTCAAGTGCATGCATGGGGATCTCGGAAACCGTAAGAGATACGAAGTCGGTTAAATTATGGCAAAGCTGTGTATTTTCATAACTAACTATGCATGCACTTGAATCTGTGGCACCCTGTTTTTTTTTTTTTTTTTTTTTTTTTTTTTTTTTTTTTTTTAAAAAAAAAAAAAAAATTTTTTTTTTTTAAAAAAAATTTTATATTAATATAATATTATATATATTAATATATATATATATATAATATATATATATATATAATATATAATATATATTAATTTTATATATATATATATATATATATATATATATATATATATATATATATATATATATATAAAATATATATATATATATATATATATATATATATATATATATATATATATATATATATATATATATATATATATATATATATAAAAGAGGGGAAGGGTAGTCTTGACTGACTAGTTAAACAACAAATTTAGTTTATTGGGGTATCAGTCCTTTCGAAAAACTTTATTTTCTTCTTCAGGGCTACAATAATGGAAGTACAATTAGCAAATGAGCTTGTTTATATTAAGAAAAGCAGAAAAAAAAAAAAAAGGAATATTCAAAAAAAAAATCTTTCCCTTAAGAAAGATAAATTATCTTTTTAACAATCAAAAAATAAAAACCTTTTACTTTAATTAAATATGACAATATCTACTTACTGCTACTCGCATTAAGCGGAAAATAACTCCATTGTGTGAAAAACAGTTGGCATTCCTGTGTAATATATTGCTTATTTTTACATATTGTTAATTATTACGTTAAAATAATTTTATTTTTGCAAAATGTGTACTGGTTTGAAGGTAGTAAAATTTGATATGATGGTATTAAAAGAAATATGAATGTTGTGTTTTTTATATTAATCTGTTGCTAAAGACCACAACATTTCAGTTCAAGTTAAGGCGTTGAGTAACTTAAAAGTGGTGAATCTAAGTAGGATTTATAATCACAAAAAAGTCTTACGTAAAAAAAAAGGTTAAAAAAAAGAAAAAAGAAGGATAGAAAAACCAAAAAACAAAACCACATATGTGTCTAACATCTGACAGGACTGATACCCCAATAAACTAAATTTGTTGTATATATAAAAATATATATATATATATATTTTTAAATATATATATATATATATATATATATATATATATATATATATATATTTTAATATATATATATAATATAAAACTGACGCTTTGCGAATGGAGCGGTTATGTGCTCGGGTCGGTCACCACGACGGTTGACACCAATCAGAGCGCGTCTTCAGCTTTGTGTTAGAGGTCTTTTGTCTCCAGGAAAGACTGACTGGCTCTTCTTGAACGGCAGAACAGTATATTTCCTTGCGTTCTAACAACGAAAATTTCCATGTGGCGGAAAAACGCTGTGCGTCGTCTCTTTTATTCATATTTCCAGGGCGTTTTGCGATTTCTATTGCTTCTCTTATGGTTTGTGTGTACAAATGTTGGCTTTTAAAAATTGTTTTTGTTTTTGCAAAGTTTATCTTGTGCCCAATATTTGGAAGATGTTGTGTAAGTGCTGACAAAACAACAACATCATTTAATTTAAATTTATTAAATGGATAATTAAACTTTTAATTTTGTTCTAGGACTTGTATCCTTTTGATTTCCAATAATATACGGCTCTAAACATTGCGCTGAGCGCGGGATTGTGATTGAAGTAGAATAGTCAAGAGACACAGGCAAAAAAACAGCAATGTTTAGCAACGCAATGTTTTCTAACTTTTCTCTGTGGAAAATTCAGAGATAAGATTTTTGTAAAACAATACAATTATTTTTTGTTTTTTGATTCTTTAAATTAAAAGATTACAATTTTAATATTTTCTTACGGAAAAAAGCTAGTTTATAAGTTTTTTTTATATAAAAAACAGGAAAAAGTTAAGTTTTGGTTTTTTATCTTCTATGCGAATTTTTTTAAAAGATAGAACTGATGGTTTCATCTTAAATTTCAGCTACGAAACAATAAAAAAAATCTGGATAAGGTAAGTTAATTTGGGTTAACACCTAATAAATGAATTTATTTATTATGTTATTTTAAATAATGAGATGCTTTAAAAGAACAAAATTATTTTTAATATAAATTTTGTATAATTTTATGTTAACATAGCAAAACTATACAAAAAAAAAACAAATTGTCCAAACCTTTTTCATTTAACGGTTCTTTTACCCTCAATTATATTCAAAATTCAATTTTGTGCATTACCAATTTGGGCATTATCCCAAATTAGTTTGTTATATATTTGACCTTTTGGTAAGAATACATTAAGTGTGAAATATGCCTATTCTTCCTTATTTACGGGCGGGCCTTTTCCTAAATATTTAATCTGGTCTGTGAAAAACCGATTCGGCAAACGAGGGCAAGAGGTTAGGGCCTCCTTGCAATATTAAATGGTTTCAAATGAATTATCAGGGCAATATTATTAAAAGGGCATAGGGGTAACGGAACCTTTTTGTCTTAAACATGCATGGGTTATAAAAAAGCTTTATCGTAAAGTCGTATCCAAATAATAACTTTTTAATCGTCGATGTCGAAAACACACGTAAAAAAAATAAATCAAAATGTATTGAATTTTAAATCATTTATATACATAAATAATACAATCTTTTATATCAGAGAATTGTACATGGGTAGCACATGCAGGGTGTCCCAGAATATGTGAGCAATCTCTGGAAATCTAATAGAAAACCCAAAAATATTATGACAAGTTCCACTTTTAAAATACTAGCCGTAATTTAATATTTTATTAATATAATGGTTACTAGATAAGTCTTCGTAAAATGAACCCACCCACGGACTAGCTGTGACACAATAATTGCCATTTTTTTAACACCCTGTATGATAAAGGTCAACAATATAATTTTTAAATAGATTAATATTATATATATATATTATATATATATATATATATATATATATATATATATATATATATATATATATATATATATATATATATATATATATATATATATATATATATATATATATATATATATATATATATATATATATAATTATTAAAAATAAGGTCTGAAACGAACCCACCGGACATAGAAATTACATAGTATGTTAAAGCATGGAAAACGAGTGGGGCGTTTGATCGGGTCAGCCATCGCGTCCAAAAGGCGATAGCGTCCTGATCTCTTCGGTGATCGTTTACCCACACCTGGAGGAAGGTACTCCCGTTGGGGAAACAAGGGGGCAAAATTACGATATGCCATATTCTGGGGGGAATTTTTTTTTTTCATAAGTTTTTTTTTTCCCCCACTGGCGAAATAAAACTGGTATTCGGTCATAAATAAATTAAAAAAAGATTCTACAAATAAAATTAATAATAATTTAAAAAAAAGAAAAAATATTTTTTCCCAAAAACAGTCTATTTAATTAGATGTTCAAAAATGCCCCCTTTTATACCGGAAATCGGACAAGTTCGGCGCCGTTGCAGAGGGAATTGTAGGGAGAACATAGCGGGTGAAGGGCGAATACACGATTTCCTATGGTCGGGTTTTGTTTAATTATATATATATATATATATATATATATATATATATATATATATATATATATATATATATATATATATATATATATATATATATATATATATATATATATATATATATATATATATTTTTAATTTTTTCTTAAACCATTTATTTATAATAAAGTTTCCCCGTTTTTGGGGTTTTGGTTTTTGTTCAGGGTTTTTAAAACCCCCATTTTTTTAAAGCCCCATTATTTGGGGGTTTTTAAAAAATTTTAGGGAATAACCCCGAAAAAATTTGGGGAACGGACTATTTTAAATCCCCGTTCAAAGATGTTTTTTGGGGGGGTTTTGTGAAAAAAAAAAAAATTTTTTTTGAAAAACCCCCAAAAAAATGGGCAAAAAAAATGGGGTTTCCCAAATAACAAAAAAAAAACCCTTTTATACCCGAAAAAAAATTATTATATATATATATATATATATATATATATATATATATATATATATATATATATATATATATATATATATATATATATATATATATATATATATATATATATATATATTTATATATATTTTGAATTTTATTTCAAATAAATTTTCTTTGAAGTAGCTCCGTATTTTAAGTGTATAGTTTACTAATTTTATTAACTTAATTTGTTTTGAAAAAAATAGATCAAAGATAAAGTATTTTTATGATTTTTATTATATTGTGGCAGGAGTAAATAACCCTTTGGCAATGTACAAAAAAAAAGTTTTTATAAGTCTAAAATCGATTTATATTTTTTTTTATAATTTAGAGAAAAGTCAAGTAGTTTCTTTTGAATAAAATATCAAGAGTTATACGCATTTAGAAAGTTTTCGGGTTAAATCAAAAGCATTAGTTACCAAGTAAAAAAAATGGCCGAAATGGGAGTTCTGTTGTAACTAAAGCCTAATTCTAAATTTGTATGTTAAAACTAAAAATTAGCCCAGCGTGTCAATCTTTCATTTTAATTTTTATTAAGTGTAACTTTATCTTTGCTATAAAGAGATTGTACCATACTTCGTCTATAAATATTACATTATACGAAAAAAATATAATAAAGCCTAAATCGATTCGATCCGTTTAATATTGACATGACGTAGATATTTTTTGTTCGAGTTAAACTTTATCTCAGTTTCGCCAAACACTTTAAAATTCATTAAATTAAATTAGACCGATTTTTTCCGAATTAAAAAACTTTTCAGAAGAAAAACCTTTGTTATCTTTACTTTTCATTTTTTAAGACAAAAAGTAATATTATTCAGACGAAGAAAAGGTAAAGAAAGGAAAAAACTTTGGAACAACTGGAAAAGAGTATCGTTTGCTAATATTTTTTTCTAAATTTTTTGTGATGGCTTGCTTTTAATAAAGGGTAACTCTTAAATTTTAAATTAAAAGGTGTATTTTTCTTTTAAGATTTATAATCTCCAGAAAAAAGACCTTTTAATAAAGCATGCTATAGTTAATATCAATTTAGTACCTAATTAATAAAAATGTAATTAAAAACAAACCGACTTCAGAAAAATTAACTTAAAATTATAATAAATAAATAAATATAAATAAATAATTTATTATTAATATCTGTAACACCACTTTAGATATTTTATTAAAATTTGGCATAATTGTACTACGTATCAAGAAGCATTTTTTAGCGTACCAATTTTTTTATTTGCACCAGCGGCGTACAGAATTTGACCTGCCTTTTTGGGCAAATAAAAAAAATGTGGTACACCTAAAAATGCTTTGTAATTCCCCATGGTAATTTCAAAATATCTTTTCGTGGTAATACAAATTTTTAATAATAAATAAATTTTTTTTTAAAATTTTTTACCCACCTTATTTAAAAGTTAAAAGGGTTTTGAATTGTTCTATAAAGTTTTCTTCTTAAAAGGACCCAAAATTGCCCTCTTTATATTGACGTACAATTAGAAAACACCTTTATACAAAAAAAAATTACCAAACTTGATATTTTTTTTGCTCTTAAACACTTATTTTATCCCCATATATATATATATATATATATATATATATATATATATAAATATATAAATATATATATATATATATATATATATATATAAAAATTAAAATATATATATATATATATATATATATATATATATATATATATATATATATATATATATATATATATATATATATATATATATACAGGGGGTTTTTAATAAAACTGTAAAAATATTTAAAGGGGGTTTTTTTTTGGCCCCCTTTTAAAAAAAAATTCAATGAATGTATGTCCTAAACTCTTATTTTTTTAGAAACAGGGGGTTTTAAAATTTTAAAAAAAAAATTTTTTTTTTTGCCATTTTCATACCACTTTAAAAAATTTTTATAAAAATTGGTTTACGGCGTTTATGCATTAAAGAGCTTTTTTTTTCCCCATAAAAAATTTTTTTTTTCCAACATTTAAAAATTATCTTTTTTAAATAAATTATTGTTCAAAGTTACATAAATCGTTTTTTCTCGTAAGGGGGCCAATGAGATGCAAATAAGTCAATTTATTTTTAATGGAAAAAAGGTGAGTCGTAAAAAAAATAAATAAAAAAAAATTTGTTTCAAATTGACCGGGGACACCAAAAAATTTTTTTTTTAAGAAAAGCAGTGGCGTACTACTTTTCCTTTAAAATATCTAGTCAGAGTCCAGTACGGACGCCACTGTTGGAAATAAAAAAATGTGTTCTTAGGTCAAAAATGCTCTTTAATACATAAACGCCGACATCCAATTTCTTAAAATATTTAAAGTGGTATGAAAATATTACAATAAAAAATATTTTTTTTAAAATTTTACACACCCTGTATCTCAAAAAAGAGCGTCGCATACGCATATCTGTTTAATGGACTTTTTATTGAGACAATGAGTTGAAAAATACAAACTGCATTTTTTGTTTTACCATCAATTAAATTACACCTGTATATTATATATATATATAGTGTGTCCAAATTGGTCGGGAATGTATGGGGAACTTGAAAACCACGATAGATAGAAAATCGGTTAAATGGGGAAAGTTTTGGACAATTATGTTGTAGTTACTCCCGTTTACTACATGGTTTTATCTATTTAGGGTTTTGATAAATTTGAAAAACCTGAAACATGCATTTTTCGAAAATCGCCATATATTTTTATAAGTGAAAATTTTTTTTCAAATCTGTAAAAATTCTTCAAAGCAACTTTTTCGTAGAATATGACCGAGTAGTCAATTTTATTTTCTACGTTTCGGGTTCTTAGAATCATCATCAACTTTATTATTTCATATGGACGCCATATTGGATTTTTACGCAGCCAAATAGTGCTTTTTATTCTGATTTGAACAATGTATAACATGTTATAATTTAAGAGTTTTTAACCTCATTTATTTCAAAAAACAAATATTTTCTCAGCTGTCCTTGATTCCGGCGAACGTCATTTTTTTTGTAAACAATAAAATATTAGTAATTGGCAAAATAGATAAGCTGTTCAGATATTTTTACAGAAATGGGTTTCCGAACAAAAATTAAAAACGTTAATACCGTGTTACAACAAAAAATACAGTAACAATTAAAATTTAAACAAGGAAAACAAAAACAATAAAAAAGTGGCTAAACTAATATTCCTACTAAAATGAAGATGTAAAACAATGAAAAGAAAAATTTAAAATTTTGCCATAATTTCTCAACATATTAAAATATTTTTTTTAAATAATCCTTAACTACCCTATGAATGGTTGGCTTGGGGATGTGGGATTTCTATCAACATCCCTGGCTGAAGATGTTGGACTGTCTTTAAAAAAGTTGGTTAAAATTTTGGTCGTGGTTTTAAAACTTTCGAATTTAACAAAATTTTTTAACCAGTTTTCGAAAGATGTTGGTTTAGGATGCTGCCTTGCAGGAAAATTGTCGAAATACGTTTGCGCAGCTATTTAACATTTCTATTGCTTTGAAAATAACGTTGCAAAGTATCAAGTATTTTTAAAATAGTTAACCATTTCACAAACTTAAAAAAATTTAATAACGTACCCGAGCTAACTTGATAATGACGCTAGATGACATTCGCGGGATTCCAACCAAGGAATATTTGTTTTTTGAAGTGGGTGAGGTTATAAACTATTCAACTATAACATGTTATACATTGTTAAAATAGGAATAAAAAGCACTATTTGGCTGCGAATTCAATATGGCGCCCATATAAAAAGTAAAGTTGATGATGATTCATCAACTTTCTTTTTCATATGGGGCCATTAATTTTTTGTAACACGTATTAACGTAATAGCTATGTTCGGAACCCATTTCTGTAAAATATCTGTTCAGCTTATCTATTTTGCCAATTACTAATATTTTATTGTTTACAGAAAAAAATGATGTTCGCCGGAATCAAGGCCAACTGAGAAAATATTTGTTTTTTGAAATAAATAAGGTTATGAACTCTTAAATTATAACATGTTATACATTGTTAAAATCAAAATAAAAAGCACTATTTGGCTGCGTAAAAATCCAATATGGCGTCCATATGAAAAAATAAAGTTGATGATGATTCTAAAGTTGACTACTCGGTCATATTTCCACTTATAAAAAAAATACGGCCGATTTTCGAAAATGCATTTTTTAGGTTTTTTCAAAATTTCTCAAAAACCTAAATAGATAAAACCATGTAGTAAACAGGATTAGCTTACTAACATAATTGTCCAAAACTTTCCCCATTTAACCGACTTTCTATTTATCGTGGTTTTTCCCAAAATCCCCATACATTCCCCACCAATTTTGGACACACTGTATATATATATATATATAATATATATATATATATATATATATATATATATATATATATATATATATATATATATATATATATATATATATATATATATATATATATATATATATATATATAATATATATATATATATATATATATATATATATATATAAAATAATAAATTAATCCTTTAACTTTTTATTATTAAAATACAGGTTGTTTAAATATGAAATAGTAGCATTTGAACAGCTGGTAAAAAAATGGAAAAAAACAATGAGAATCGTTATTTTTGATTTTTAGTGAAAAATAACTTTTTTGGGAAAATCCTATATAATATTTTTAGGTTTAAAACATCAAAATTTAAACAAAAAAGTTTTGATTTTTCTAGGTCAATTGGAATTTCCCCACCCAATTGAAATAATTAAAATTTGCCATCGAAAATTTATTTTAACATAACTTTTTAATCTTCAAAAAAAAATTAAAATTCTTTTTAAAAAGATGCTCAAAAAACATTGTTCTTCAAAACATTTTGGGCAATTTTAACGCTCGAACTGTTTTAAAGTATGGTCCACCACTCTTTTGGGGTTTAAATCTTTTCCTAATAGTATATATATATATATATATATATATATATATATATATATATATATATATATATATATATATATATATATATATATATATATATATATATATATATATATGTTAGAAAAGTAGCCATTAAGGAGGTTAAAGGAAGCTGGTCCTAATTCCCGCAGACCTGCTGTAGCGCTTCAACTACTTCCTCACTATCGTCAGAGTCGTCTAAGATTTGCAAAGCAGCATCTTAATTGGACCAAACAAGACTGACGATACGTATTCTTCACAGATGAATTAAGAGTTTGTCCTCGATCGCCAGATGAACAGTTTGCCGACTGTACAATATCGAAGCGGATCTCGTTCCATGGCGGGTCTGTGATGATTTGGGCGGGACTTTGTATAGAAGGACGCACAAATGCAATATTTGTGGAAAATCACAGATTCTATTAAAGATATACTACAAAAAATGTTATTCCATTTGGCCTTTTATTGGAAAAGAGTATACACTTATTTAAGACAACGCCAGACGGAATGTTGCGCATGTAGTAAATAAGTTTTTAGAGAAAGTTGAAATTCGGAGGTTGGAATGGCCACCCTGTAGTCCAGATCTTAACCCAAGTGAGCATTAAGCCTACAACTTTGGCAGAGCTCAGGTTAGCATAAAATAAAGAATATGAATCTATTCCTTAAGAAAAAAATAATCTAATTGATTCGATGTTACGAAGAAAACTGGCTGTCATTGCGATAAGAGTTGGACACACCCGTTAATAACTTTTAATTTAATTTTAACTGTTTGAAATAAAAAATATTTTTAAATGCAGACTTTCATTTAAAAATGAATAGCTCGGAAAAGAAATGAGATGGCCAGATAATTTAAAAAACAAAATGCTCGGAACACATCCGACTTTATTGTAAATCATATTTGAACAAGGTTGTTAGGCGTGTTTTTCCACAGGGTGTTTTAAACTTACGACTAAAAACATCATTTACTTACCCCGTTTTTTTTTTTATATAATATATATATATATATATATATATATATATATATATATATATATATATATATATATATATATATGGGACTAAAAATAAAAAAAAATTTTAAGGATTTTTATACGATTACTTGAAAATTATTGGCGTAAGTAATAAATTTGCTGTTATTTAAGGATAAACTGACTAAAAAAGAAACTGCTATAATATCCCTGGCTTTTATTAAAATTATGTCTCGGTGTTAAATTTATTAGAATTGTTAAAAAAAATTGGGTAACCGCGTCTGGAAAACATTTTAATAATTAAAAGACATTCATTAAGACCCTTTTTTTAATTTTATTTTCTTGGATGATATATTTTTTTCGGTCTTAACGTAGATAACCACAAAGTTTTAATTAACCTATCTCTTATTTATCATCACAACTTAAAGAAGTCACACATAAATTAAAAATAATAATAGCAACTTCTACACAAAAATTATTTAAATAAATTATTTTTACTAAATGATTGAATTTCTATATCACTTGGTATATTAAGTTACTTTGCTTAAGTTTTGCACCCTTTTTTTCCGTAGAGACAGATCATAGTTTTTACCAATCATAACCAAACAAGATATTAAAAACAATGTATTTCCACCAATCATATTTTTATTTTTTAAAAGGCGAATATATATTTATAAAGACAAACCTTGACAACTTGCTTAAGCAAATAGTGTATCATACTTTATGAATACTTGGTAAAAACCAATTTAACCATTTAAAGAAGTATGATACACCATTCTTCTTAAAACGTTTTAGAAAAAAAATTCTAGTGCATTTAAAAAAAAAATAGTAAAATATACCAAATATAAATTATTGTAAACTGTGGTAATTTTTAAATTTTCAATATGCCTACTTGCACAAAAAAATGTAGAAACTAACTCTTTTAAAATGCCTTATACAATAGGGAGCAAAATGTTAAACAACACAAGGTCTAAAGATTTTAGCAACCTAGGGTTTGTTTGAAGTTCAAAAAAGAAATATTTTTGGAATATTGCGACAAAAAAGCAAACAAATTTTTACAGACAATTTTACAAACAATTCCACTATATGTACAAAACTTTATAAAAACAGGTTTAGTTAAATTTCCAAAAGCAAGTACTATCTGAAACCAAGCAAATGATATTTGGCCAAATATGAGCACTTACAGTATAACCTATGGAAATTTCATCATGTATAAAATGAAAAAGAAAAAATGTACTGGCTAAAAAAAATTGATCATTTTACGGATCTGTCAATCGTGTCGTAAACCTTTACTTCAGTAGCGACTGTATTTGATATTGTTTATTAATCTGTCAACGTATGTGTCACATTCATATGCAAAATTGTCATACCAAATACCATTGGTGGTCAGATTTTGAGCCAGATATTTTGTCTAGTTTAAAATACTGGGTTTCGGAAATTTAAACATTACACTACACTACTACTAATAATAATAACTTAACTTGTTTCTGAAAATCACTTGAGCTTCGCTCTCGTGATTTTGTAAAAAACAGTTTTGGTCAAATTTAAAGGCCTCCACAGACCACGTTCTTTTTAGGCAGTTTTAATCGTGGCGATCAAGAGCGTCATTGCCAGTTTGTGGGCGAAAACCTAACATAAAACCGTCGGTGAAAATTTCTGGCAGCGTTGAAATCTTAATCCTCGATTTGTCCGTTTTTATTTTAAAACGAAGTGTGTGGTGCAGAACGTTTTTAATGGTCATTCTTGTAATAAATAAACACGCTTTATTTATGTTTTCTGGTGTACGACTGCAGCTTTCGGCCGATTAAGACAGTTTAAAATAAAATTAATTGATTTCGGCGATTAAGTAGGTTAAAAATTTAATTAAGTGTAGGGAAATAAAAGTTTTGGTCGTCCGACTGAGCAGTATTAATCGGCGATTAAGAAGAATAAAAAGAACGATAGTCTGTGAGCAGGGCCGTATTTAGGCAGTGGGCGCCCGCCAAGGGCGCAGCTACGTGGAGGGCGCAAAATGGGCTGTGAAGTTTTTTTTTTATTCAGCTGTCAGTACCGTAGTCATATTATTATTATTATTTATTGACAAAATTAATCAAATAAATAAATTACAACAGACCAATCTTATAACAGATTTTCTACTAATTACCCAGGTCCACAAAAAAAGTGGTGTTTGTTGCGTGTCTGACTAAGATTTTCTGATGTATTTTTTCGCTGAACACTAATCTAAAGTTAAAATTGGAGGTCAAACAGCAAAAAAGCGAGAAAAACCAAAAAACCAATACGGTACATTTACCCGCTACCACAAAATGTTTGGACTACGACTATAGAAACCGTAAAAGAAACAGAAAAAATCATATAACAAAAAATTGAACCTTCCAAATTGTCTATATAAAAAGTTATATAACCATTTTTAATAGGATAAATAATAAAGGAGATATAAAGAAAAATGTAATTTTGACAAAAAGTTTCAGTCCCAAACAGGGAAAAAATATTTTTTTATTAATGTGATTTTTGTTTTTATTTTTTATAATAAATTATTTATTTTATTTATTTAAATTCAAAATCACTTATAATTTGCAGAACAAATCCAAAAATTAAAAAAAAACTAATTTTTGTACCTTGAAAAAATCCTGAAAATTCGGTTTTTTGTTTATAACTCGAAAAATATTGCATTTGGACAAAAATAATTATATAACTTAAATTAAAGGTCTTGTAAATATACATAACTTAAACAATATAAAGTTTCATGTATCTTTTATAATTTTTGAGATATTATCTTTTTAAATTAAAAAAAAACAATAATCTCTGAAATTACGCCTTTTCTCAGTTTTTTGCTGTTTAACCCTCAATTTTGACTTCTGAATCGTGTTTAACGGAAAAAAATACGTCAGAAAATCTTAGTCCGATACCCAGCACACACCACTTTTTTTGAGGACCTGTGTTATGTTTAATGTATAAATTAATAATAAAATATAAATTTAGCCCGATACCTGTAGCGAGAATGTAACTCTTTGATTTTTTTAATATTTAAGCTGCGGATAAAATGGTATTTTATAAATTGGGGGCAGCACATCCGCAAATAGGATGTAAAGTTTATTTAAATTTCATTTCTTTCAGTCAGAAATTATGTCTCCTTTAAATAGTAGGCCAATATTTTCATATAAAGAAAATATAGAATTTGACACACATTCTACTACAAAATTGGTATTTTAAAGAAACAAAATTCTCGATTAAAAAAACTTTAAACCAACAACTTTGCACCTTAATTTTTTAAATTTTCCCCGGAATTTCCGTTTTCGTTGAGGAGTATTCCATACTCCCCAAATCCTCCGGGGTGTAGGGGGGCGCAAATGTTAAGAACCGCCAAGGGCGCGGCCATACCTAGATACGGTCCTGTCTGTGAGGCCCTTAAGCCCTTATTGTATGACCTACTATAATCCTAAATACTTATCTAAGCTTACAAAAAATTTTATTTTTTTGCTACCATGTTTTTCGTCTTAAAACACATAATCGGTTTTCTTACTTTTTATATTTTTGGATAGAAAGCCACACCACACATTTTCATTTCTACATGAAAGCATTTTTAGATTTTTATTGTGAATTTTTTGACACCCTAAGAGCGTTATATAAATGGTGTATCATAGTTTATAAAAAATTAGTTAAAAATCATTTAAGCAAGTATGATACACATTTGTTTTTTTAAATGATGTAAGAAATCCTTGTGCGTATTTAAAAAAAAAATAAGATTAGCTTGTAGTAAAAAATAGAATCTTAAACTGGCAATTATTTAAAGTTAAGAAATAATTTTGTATGTTAAGCTCCCGTAAATATTCAAATAGCCTTTTAAAATATGGACTGTTTTTCTGCAGCCATATCTTTCTACGGACAAAATCGTTTTACTAACTTTTTATACTTTTAAAAGGTGGAAAGCCCCGAAAAATGTTTTTCCCCCGATTTAATAATGCAAAAAGCCTTTAACCCCCTCGGCCTTGTTTTCCGAACCGTTTGTCACCGACCCGTTTAAATATTTAGGGTCGGTCCCCGTCGTAAATAAGGACACGCTTACGCGTTGTAATGCATAAAATGTTTGGCCCTAAAAATATCACATAAAAATGGATCCCCGAAATGAATAAGAGTTTAAAAATGGTGCTTTTAGCAGAGAAAAAGTTCACTTGCCATAAATTGGCGAAAATAAATTTAAAATTATTTAAAAAACTTTTTAAAAAAATCTCTTAAGACATTTAATATCATTATTCTTACAATTCTGCGAGATCCACCTTCTATGGCTATAAAAACTACCCTCGGTTTAACTCCTTTAGATATAGAGGGTGTTTAAAAAAGACACGGCAATATTTAGGTGATTTCTCAGGTCATTAAAAAGAGTTCGTATACAGAAGGTCAGTCAGCCCATCAAAAAAGGGCCAATCGAACCCAGTAGCCCCCTTTTAAATAGTGACAACTATTTGCTGTTCATTTATTATTAGGTTTTACAGAATGACTTCTATTTATTGACTAGAAAATAGACCTAGAAACTTTAAAAAAGCCATTTTGGAACATTTTATACTTTGTAAATCATCTAAACCAAACAAAATGCGATGAAAAAAAATGCGGAGAATTATCGGCATGCGTATAGGTCTCCGTGTCTGTCGTCCTAAGGGTCAAGCTCGAACTAGGCTATTGTAACAAATAGGAATTTTGGGACAATCATACTTAGCACTTCGAAGTCAATTTATGTTTTTAAAATTACCTCTTTATTTCGAAATTTTTAGTTTTAAGTAAAAACAGGAATATATGTTTGTGTCATAAGTAGTAATAGTTTTTGTTGTGAAGATTTTGTTGATAAATTTTTCCATGCACTAGAATTAGACCAAGGTTTTTAAAAGCTTATCCTTTTGTAGCACACCCATATCATAAAAATTACCTAACCGATTTTGATTAATGATTGATTATTGCTCCCTAAGTTAAAACAAATGTAAGCCAATAAAAAAAGAATGTTCACAATTCGATCATTAGTTTCGGAGAAATTCGTGGACAAACATACACAAAAATATACATACAAACACACCTACATATACTTAGGGCCGAATTTAACCTTAGCGCCGTCCCTGGGCACAAAAGAAAATGCCACCCTATCACCAAAATTTTACTTAAAATTTTATAGCAATGGTAAAAAAAAATCGTCACATTTTTCCTGTTTCGCTCGACCGTCACGGCTGCCGTAGGCGAGTGGGGATGAGCGCACTCGATGTCGCTGTGAATGTGTTAGTCCCCTAGACTGGTGCCTCAATTTAAGGCTACTAAATTACCTCACATTAGGCATTTGTATCGATAAGGACTTTACCACTATACCATACACTATTTTTTTGGTTAAACCGTACCGTTTTATGTTGAATATAAAGTTAAACAAAAACTTAGGCGGTCTTATTTTAAAACACAGTATCTGCTTAATTTCTAACCTGATTTTTTTTTTTTTAGTAATATTTCCATTTCTATTACTTTTTAGACTAACTTTGATGTTTTTGTTTTTTAAAATATTTCTATTAAAGTATCTCGTATTTACAATTGAATTAGTACACTTACTACCTTTGGGTGCTAAAGTTAAGCAAACCTAGTATACTATCTACTTATGTGTGCTTAGTTTATACTTAGTAATAAAAAAATTCGACAGGAATTGGTAAAATCTCTCGTAGAATCAAAAACAGGCGCAAGCGAAATTTTTTTAACTAAATTAACATTTAATGGCTAATAAAACAAACTATTTTTTAGTATTATATGCATAAAAGTGACAAAGAAAATTATAGAAATCAGTGTCAAGCGTTAATGGATCTGTAATAAAGATAAATATAAGAGTAAATATATGCTAGGTTATGATGGTATATGATAGAGATCGAGAAAAACAGCTAAACACTTTTTATTATCCAAGTAAGAAGGGGAAATTTGTCCAACAAGTTCATAGATTGCATTTTCAGTACTTAGACCATATCTAAAACCAAATTGGTTATCGGATAAGATTTCATTACATACAAAGTAACTTACAATTCTATCCTTCAAACATTTTTGAAAGATTTTTGAGAAATTATTTATCACAATTATAGGTCGATAATTTAAAACATCTCTTTTATCTCCAGCTTTATATATCGGTGTAACAATTAAAGAATTTTAGTAATTTAGGAACTTTGCCTAATTTAAAAATGATATTTATTATATGCATTAAAGGATCTAATATGTAAGGATGAATAAATTTTATAATTTTAGCATCAATTCCGTCTAAACCGATGCACAGTCATTCTTAAGAGAGTTTATGTAGGATATTAATTCATTTTTACTAACTGGTCTCAAAAACATAGATGATCTTGCGTTATATTTTATTTTAAATTGTGTGGCATGTGATTTAATTTTTTATACATATTTAGACCAATATTCGTGAAGTACTTATTACAATAATTTGCCATCTCCTTATCAGTAGCAAAGCCAACACCATTGTCCTCTAATTTTAATTTTTCATCAGATTTAGAAACTTTTTGATCTGTAGCTTCAGCAATTAGTTTGTAAATATTTTTTAAGTTGTTCTTGTTATTTTCATTTCCTTTTTAAAAATTTATGTTTACATTTATTTATCACTTTGTTGAGGTTATTTCGATATTCTTTATAATGTCTATTATTATCTTCATTGAAATGGAGTCAAAAGCATTTTCTTAAGCTTATCTCTGTGTTTTATAGAATTTATAATCCCCGTTGTTATCCAATGGTTGAAAAATATGTCATAAAATTTTTGCAGGGCAATTTCAGGGTCATTTGCGTTGGTGACATCTGTCCAGGTTTGATTTCTGAACAAATTCCTTAACATATTGTAATCCACCTTTGTAACTGTATATGTATTCCTTTTTGGGAAGTTTTTGCGTTATAGGCTTTATCATTGTCCTAGTGTAATGGTCTGTTACCGATGAATTAAGAATGTATGAAGAATACTTCAAAGAGGTGGTATTAAGCCTTGCTCTGACAAAGATATGATCTATACATGATTGTGAACTATTTGTTACTCGAGTGGGAGTGTTTACTGCTGATAAAAATCCAAAATGATTTAAACTAGTAACATATAAATTAACAAGATTATCTTCATGATCACACAGATTTATATTTACATCACCCATAATAATATCAATGTGGTTTTGTTTTTTTGTAGTTAAATAATCTTCAATATCATCCAGAAAGCTCTGAATATTTGTTGAAGGAGGCCGGTACAAACAGGTTATTCCAAATTCAGTATTTTCTATTTGAAAAATAATTTCTGTAAGAGTTACTTTAGATCTTGTTAGCTTTATATTCTGAAAATTTGCATTTAAATTTGATTTAACAAAGATTACAACCCCGTCGTTTTTATTAATGTTGGCATCATTGTAAAACACTTCATAACCTTGGATGTTGTATACCTCATCAATATGCCAGCACTCGCTTAAAATAATTATGTCAGTAAATTTTATATTATATGCTTCTAAGAAAGTTAAAAAATCATTAAAATTTTTACGAATGCTACGTATATTGAGATGCAACACACTAAGTAACTTATTATCTAAAGAAATTTTCTTGTATAAATTATCACAGTCAATCACTTCATGTTGTATGTTGGATCTAAGTAAGTCAAGCTCATCTAGTATACCAACTTCTTGTTGTTTATTAGCCATGACCATAGTCTATTTTACTTTTTAGCACACTCACGAGATATTGAAATGATGGACATAAGGGATCATTTGATGTATGTTCAATATGGTATTTTAAATTGTATTTTTTATTAGCCTTAATACAATTTTGACACTGTTTCCTATTTTTTGGACAGTCTTTAACTTCATGTTCTTCAGCACAGAATTCACAAACTAGTTTATTTTGACAGTCACTATTTTTATGATAAGCTTCCTGACACTTAAAACATCTCGGAATTGACAAGTCTTCATAAACAGGACATCTTTCCCAACCAATAAATACTTTTTTTGCATGCATAAATTTATGAAATAGACCTGGTGAGCATTCAAGAAAAATTGTTGAGGTGTTCTTATGCTTTAATTTTTTAACAAATTTAATTTTTAGTTCATCAGTGCTCACAATGAAGTTATTCTGTTCCCTTAGACTATTTTCAATTCCTTCCGAGTCAAGATTTCCTTCGTAGTTAGTTATTTTAATTCGAGGTAGTTTCATTTTAGTTAATTGCACTTCATACTCAGTAAGTATATATCTTCAGCATTAGATTTTAGTATTTCTGTGTCTTTTTTATTTCCACATTTAATAATAACACAGCCATTCTTTGTGGTACGAGTATTTTTTATCCCAATTTTTAAATTTTCCAATTTAATATTTTGTTTGATATCACTATTTGTCTTATCGGCATGCTGTTGTTTTTTTGGTTTGATAATTACACTTGGAATACTTAGAATTTTAGGCTTATTAGTATTTTGTACAGTCTGACTAAATGACAGGTGATTCCATTTGGGTACTTGATCCTGATTTTTCTCTAGCTCTTTAATTTTTTGTTTTAATAATTGAATTACGTCATCTCTACCTGCTATTATGTTATCTTTATCCTTGATGGTATTTTTTCAATAGCAAACGGTATCAAAACTTCGACATTTTTCACAGTGGAATTTCATCACTCTTTCCTTGAGTTGAAGTACCTTAACTTCGGATGAAGTTAATTTAGAGCAAGTTTTGCAGTATCCTGTTCTGCAACCATCACAAAGAAATATGTTATCTTTTTGTTTTGTTTCCTTACATTTGCATACATCGCATTCCATGTTTTAAGGTTATGTCTGCTAAACATGTGGATGGTAAGAAAAACCGTTTAATTTTCCTCCGAATTTACGTTTTTTTCGAGAGATGCAGCACTCTACTAAAGACTACAACCACTCTGCTAATTTTTTGCTGTAATAGTTACGAGAAACTTAGAAAATTTATAACAACGTGTTGACATAACAAACGTCGATCGACTATGATGATACAAACCAAATTTTCCATTCAATAAGATATAAGCAGTTTCTAGGTCAACTGTAACAAGTAAATCTTTTCCTCTATGATTTAAATATAATTGCACTAATTCATTCATTTAAAGAAGAATTAATAAATAAATCGAAAAATCTGCTATCAAAATAGTTGTTAAAACATGGCAAAAGAAAAACATTACAAAAACCAAAACAGTAGTAAAGCCGCGAATCCTCCCGACTAGTGGCGATAGTGGTGGATACTGGGTACAAAGTAATGACGTAGATACTGACGTTATAACACCTTCCCCTACGTTACCGCTTCTCGCCAAAATAAACCGGTATGTTAACTGTCCTAACAATTTTCAACGCGGTATGTCGCCAAAATCTGTTTCTTATGTGAATACATTGCAATTCCAATAATATTACATAAAATAAGCTGACATTATAGATAGAGAAAGCATTTCATTCATAAACGCAATCAAGAGCTGCGCCCAACATGTTGTGTTTATTATTGACGATAGAATGGTACAAGCATAGTTTGTACTTACTTGTAAAATGATAATCCAGGAATCATATTCGTCACTTTGCACACTTGGCACTGCCTTACTATTTTAATTTATTAAAAGTACTTACACAAGACTGAAATTTTTACAATTGTCACAAAAATTACCCAAACAACAAAAAACATTTAGGTAGACTAAAACGCCCTATTGAATGTGTCATCTCTCGAGCAAAGCTGAAGGTGGCGGAAGTACGCTTCTACGAAAAATCCGCTGTTGTCACGTTGTCACGCCTTTATTAGTAGCTGTCTAAAAACAAAATAGTATTTTAACATCATTACTTTTCTGTGTTATACTTTATAGTAATAAATATAAAAAATATTATTCACAGTTTAAAATACAATAATAGAGCTTAATTTGATGTAATTTTAGGAATAAATTAAGAAAAATTTTATCATAATATACTATCAAGTAAATGAACTAGAAAGATACTTGGCAGTCACGCTTTACGACAAAATAGTATCTGTAATAACCATTTTCTCGGGTTTTGGAGGATTTTATTGTTTTGAGTACAGAGGTTCATTCATCGCTAGGCAAAACCTTAGACTGTGCGTTTATGATGCTACGCTTATGCCAAATCGATGCCCAGTTAAACTATACCTAAAGTCCAAAATTCTGTCAGTGACTCATTTAATACCGGCCACCCAACCGACGAAGCGGCTGAATAAAATCTAACACTAGTAATGATTCTTAAGCCTATGATACTTTTCCGCTCATATAACAGTGAACCGACAAAGTTTCATCGCCACGTTGTCATAATTCGCGAAAATAAATTACCAGCCAGCAATCGCACTTAAAATAGCACGCCAATATGTATTGAAATCATTTTGTTATCGAAAAGACAATAAAAGTGGCACAAATTCCTTACTTACAACTTGAAGAACTTGAAAATAAGCGTATCGACAGGGTTTTCGTGCTGTTCGATGATTTTATTTAGTTATTATTGATTATGGACAGATTTGTAAGTTTAAATTTTAATTGGTTATACAGGTATTTTTAAATATTATAAATATCCAGTAATAGTAGTATATAAATATTGTTTTGTGCCAATTTTATTATAGTTTATCTTATTTAGTGTATATAAATTGTATATAAAGATTTAGTGTTGTTAAGTGCTTTTAATTCAGTAAACTATAAATATTAACTAACCTTTTAAACCAGTTATCCGCCTACAAAAAATTCAGTTAACGTTTCAAATGTTTACCGGGGTTCGGGCACGAAATCCAGAACTAAACCACTTTGGATGCTGCAGAGATATGTGCAACTTTCCCAAATTTTTTTTTGCGTACGGTATTCAGAGTTTTAAAAGGCAAATAAACAATTATTCGGATACTGAAAATGCGGGTTTTTTTTGCTATTTTTTGCACACCCCTACTTTCCGATTGTTAAACATGAATCAGAAGCTGTTTTTTTGACCGCCTCTTATAGTATTTCAAAAGAGTAAAAGATTGAATTGTTTAATTTCATTTCACGACATACTCCTTTAAATTCAATCATTTGCACGAAAACATATTTAAAAAACTCATACTATTTTATTAAAAAAATCACTAAAAAGTACGAAAAAAACCTTATTTTTAATAAAAAGTAGGTAAAAAGTTTACGTCCGAATTCAACTCGAAATTCTAAAAATGTTGACCTGTTGCCAAGTTGTAATAGTTTTTTATGACATTTTTATAAGGTATATGAACCTTGCTTCGCTCGGCCCCCAATGTTTGATCAAAAATATCCTCGATATGGAAATCCTAAATCTGGAACTTGAAAGACCCAAAATAGTTATTGGGTTCTTCAAGTTTAATCTCCCGGGCTTTTGTGTTCCTTATATATGATATTTTTGATGGGCCAAAAGCGTGTAAATATCGTATTTAATATTGAATTTGCAAGATCGGTGGTAAATTGGCAAGTCGGTGTAACTTGGATTGTCTATCGTTCTGTTTTTACATCTTTTTTTAAATTTTTGTTAAGACTAAAATTTTATTATTTTTTTCATGTAGCAAAATAAAAATCGGAAAAGGTAAAATTAAAGTTTTTTTTTCGAAAAAGTTGAGAAATCGCCAAAAAACTCAAATTTGTGTTCTATGAACCAAAATAGGAGGTGTGCAAAGTTAGGCAAAAAAAAAATTTCATTTTTCATTAATCCGAATAATACCAAAAATAATATAGGCTTGTTACTAATTTAATGGGTTGATGAAAAAGTAAGAAAATAACTTTTGCTTGTAAAAAAATATTTTCATGTTTTAAGAAATTTTTTTATTTATTTTCTGAAATGCACACGCCACTGGAATTGATTACCCTGACCCCACACAACCCGGGGCACTCTAAAGACGAGCGATGTCTCATTGACAGAAATTTTGACTTGAAGTATAATAGCTCATTGGGTTACATACATTCGTATCGAATTGGGTAACATTTTTTTCAACGAACTCAAGGACTAGAATTAACAAGAGTTGTAGGCAGGGTGTTTGGTACAGTGATTGTTTGTTTTTTTTTTGAAAAAGAAACAAATTGAATCTCAAAAAAACCCAAAAACAGGATATTACCTTGAAAATGTAATAAAATTATTCAAAAATATTGGTTTTTGTGTTAATATAGGCAACATCGATTTAAATATAAACATTTATTAATATTAATTATATTATTATTAATATTATATTAATTTATTCAAAAATATTGGTTTTTGTGTTAATATAGGCAACATCGATTTAAATATAAACATTTATTAATTTGACAGTTCCAAGCACCGGCAACAAGGTTATTTTGGACAGCTGCTGCATTCGTTTAATAAAAAATGATAGTAAATCAGGTTTTGTACGGCACTTCGATGTCATTTTGTCTCTTTCTAGTAGGTTGTATTATTCAATAACACGTGTTGTATACTGACTTGATCAACAGCAACCGAATTGAGCATCTAAAGTAAATGTCATATTTGTCTGTCACTTCAGAGAATAAACAAAAATAGTTTTCCGGTTTTAAAATAATTTTTAACAATAAAGAATCATCGATTTAAAAAAATGTTATTTATGGTGCAATGCCATAAACATGAAAAAGTTATTATTTCCGGAGTTATGTTATTCAGTGTCTTTAATCAATGTTGCCGGTGTGCCAGTAAGTTTACAAGAACTATCCCTTCTTGCCCCCCTGAATATATTAATGCCAAACAAGGTTTGTTTACTTTATTTCTATCCAAGAATTCGTTGATTTTTTTGAAGTCTATATTTTAACCATTAGACCTCCAATTTTGCGATTAATTTGATTTGATTTGATATGAATAGGACATTGGGTCTGTGTAGAGAAGATCAATAGTTAATATAGTTCTATTTATGCGAGCATAACTTGTTTTTGACAGTCTTTTCGTTACGTCTCTGGTTTAAATATTTATCAAAAAACATGCTTGTATAGTTATGATGTGCGCTAAATTCGTATAAAAACGTGTATTTGTAAAAATTAACATGTATTTCCATTATGTCCATCAAGATAGGAAAACTGCTATCCGTTGAATTATTCATGCGTGGTCGAATGTTTCCCAGACCGGAAATGTTGGAAAATTTATATGGACAATAAAAATGTTATATGCCATAAACGTACAGAGAAAATGTATATTTTGAAATGTAATTGTACGTCTAAGTCGAAGCAGTAAATTTAAAGTGACTGTTTAAAAATAAATAATGATTTTCTCTACTACACTGACATAGATATCCACTAAAAATAATTTTATTCGGACCATTTCACTAGAGTATTTTACACTGGCAAACTGTCGTAGCAACGACCTGTTTTCTACTGACAAAACTCTTACCTGCACTTACTTGGACAACACCAGCATGATTGATGGTTTTTCAGCGACAAAATTTTGTTAAGTTAAAGAAAAAAAACTATTGTCAGTCTGACAAGTCTGACAGAAAACATTCTGTTTCTAGCTAAAATTTGGCTCGTTTTTTCGTAAAATAGTCTTGTCGAATATCATTTGGGAAAAATATTTTCTATACAAAATATTTATCTTGTTTTATTCAAGCTTGTTGCTTTTATGGCAATTTGGTTCATGACATTTTTTATAAACGTCATTCAGAAAATTGCCAAGCAACAAACTTTCATACAATTGAAATATTCTACCCGAAATAGTTATTTACCTAACAAGTGCGGAAAGTGATACTTTTCCGCACGCGATGGCAGTTACACGAACGACGCGAAGCGGAGTTCGGGTAAGCCGTCAAGGGTGGAAAAGACACTTTCCGTACGTGTTAGGTACAACATTTTTTCTACGAGAGTGTGGAAAAAGTCAAACTAAACAACTATTAGATAATATTTATTTTTACCATTACTACTTATTATTATTAACAACATTAATCGTAAAATAACAGTTGGTAGCATTTTGCAAATGAATCGCAGAGGCAAGTTGTTGTGGGTAAGTTGCGGAGTTGGAGATTGCCGTTGAGGTGCAATTGAACTGGTCGTCGTTACAGGTAACAGAGACACATTGTTGCTTGCTAGAAGACGGTACAATGGGCCTTGAGTGCGTTTTGCTGTGTTCAAAGGTAGATGAATTTTGGGATAATATTTTGTTTGATAAGTCCTTCTTGAAACTTGTAAAGCTTCCTAGGTAGCCTTCTGCAACAGATGATGACTTCCAACCTCCAAGTCTTTTAATATTCGTTATGCTTCACCAGAATTAGCTAACATTGTAGCTGAGGAACGGCAAAAGCTGTCTCCCGTGTAAAGTTCTGGGTTTAGAAGACGTAAATAGGCAGCTATTTCAGAGGGCATCTTGCCAAAAGTATTTATTCCTATGCACTGGACAGTACAAGCCAATTTTTTGTAATTAACAAAAAATCTTCTGTGTGGTGTTTTGGGCTTTCGTAAACTGGAATACTTTATATACAAAGCTAGATATTTTTGATTTTCAATTTCCTCGGAAATGACAAAACTTCGGCTAGAATGGTTTTTGGGGTCCGGAATATTTACAATTAAAAGATTCCCCTTATCGTCAATATCATCAATGCTAATTTTCATCAATTCTTCTCGACGACACGCACCAGCTAGTCCGAAAATTGTAGCTACCTTCATCGCTAGATAGACATCATTTGGAGCATCATTAATAAATTTTGCTATTTCATCTTTCGAGAAAATTTTGGCCTTCTTGGGTCTTAATCCCACATTTTGCTTCTTCAAAAATGATGTAACTTTGAAATATTTGCTTAAATCCATGTTCTTTTCGATCTTAATGACATTTTTTAACATGGAATACCTTGATCATGATTTTATTCTCGCCACACCAGCTTGTAAATGCTGTATATTCTTTCTCGTACCTGTGCCTCGACTTGGACGGCAACAAATCTAAAATTGCTATTTCGGCTGCTTTGAGAATGGATTCAGGTAATTCCTCGTCAGAAGACTCCATGGGAAACGTTTTTTATTCAAAATCGACGATACTGACCAGAATGTACTAAAGACACTTTTAATTATCAATGACTTTGATCCTTTATAATATGGACACCGGCACCGGTCAAAACTAAAAATCTGACAAGCAAGTTTAATATATACAGGATGTTTGAAACAATGTTTTTAAAACAATATTAATTTTTAGTGAATATTTCCTTGATTTTACACCTAATTTGTACAAATAAAAGAATACTATGCCAATAATAGAATTATACTAAGTCAAACTTCAGAATTAAAAACATTTTAAGTACCTGTTTAAGTGGGAAATTTGCAAGGGTATACTTTTCCACACTAGTGCAGAAAAGTGAAACTTTCCAAACTAAATTGCGTGCGGAAAAGTGCTGCTTTCCACACCTAGTAGAAAAAACTGTTTTTTATATACGTTAAAATTTTGTATGTCTATTTATCCAAAACCAGAGCAACGATTTTTTGTTAAGATTTACCTTAAATGTGCCGAACCTAAGAAAATTTAAGATTTAAAGGAAGAACATAGCAATGGGCTATTCGATCAAAAAATGTTTATCCCACTATAAAAAAAACTGTTTATAAGGCACAGTAACGGCCATTAAATCTTGGGCAACTCTTTTTCCTTTTCGTAAAATAGGCTTATGTCACCTTCTACTGAATATAAATACCTGTTGAAAAACCTAATAAAGAAACAGGTGTCCGTTGTCAGTCTCGAAAAATATTTTTTAAAATGCCAACCTTAACTTTGGTTTAAAAAGTATTAATTATTTATAATATTGAGCAGAGAGGTTGGCCAGAAAAAGATGTGGTGGAGGAGCTTAACATCCTAAAGAGTACTATTTATTTTGAAAAAAAAAATAGCAGGAAACACACTCCTTTGAGAGAAGAGGTGGAAGTGATGGCTCCAAACTATTGAACCAAGAACAAGACAATAATTTAGTTAATGTTTTGAGTAGTGATGAGCAAAGCAAGACCAACACCAAGACCGGGCTAGTCTTGGTCTTGGTCTTGCAAGCCAAAGGAAGGTCTTGTTCTTGGTCTGGCTGCAAGAGTCTTGTTGATCTTGCTTTTTTTGGTAGTAATAATTTAAATAAGTAATCTTAAATAAAATATATTTTCTAATACTTAAGAATAAATAAAGATGGCGACTATATTTTTGCATTAAAATATTAAAATATATCTATCTAAGCTTAAAAGTACATTTAAATTATTTGATTCAAAAGCATATTATAAATGTAGGGGTTTATTCATTTAAAGCGCTTCATTTTTTGTTAAATTAAGACATAACCTGCTTTTATACATTTGGTGGTACATAAAATATTTTAGTGATAAGAATTATTTAAATTTTCTTTAAAGAAGCATATAAAATTAAAACAAATCTGTGTACTGTGTGAACAGAAAAAAAAACTTTTAATTTCAACCAGATGTGAAATTTCCATGGAAATGATTCTAATATGTAATCATTGGTTTCTGCTTCAAAAAAAAAAAGGTATTCGGGAATCTTTTAAATTCATATAATTTTTTTATCTTTCAATAAGTCAAACATTTGCCGTACAAATACTTTATAAACATTCTGCATATACAATGTAGCTTAATAGTGTGACAGAGCTCGATATCTCCGAAACCGTTCATGATGGTGAAAAGCTAAACATACAAAAATTATAAAAAAAGGCGTAGAATGTAAAACTTTTTTTTATTTCAATTTTTTCGGAAAAATACATCGCCACTCAAAAAACTCTCTTATTTTTAGCTTTTAACCTAAAATAAAAAAAATATAGCTATAAATCCATTTAAAAAATCACCACCCTGTATATTATACTGGAAATTGTTCAACTCTCATATAAGAGCAATATCAACGTAGATGGTTTTTAAATATTATTTTCCGTCTAAGCCGAAAGTGATATTTAAAATTCATTTATATAAAAAATATTCCCATATGACATGAAAATATTATTTTTTATTAATCTATTTTTTTACATTTATATCTTAGTTTTAAGAAGCAATGCCACTTTTTAGTGTGAAACAAAAATAATGTTTTTCTGTATTGTGGAAATGTTTGATCCATCCTGTAAGTGGCATCACTAGATAGCTAATTTAAAAAAAAAACATTAGGAATTGAAAGCAATTTTTGAGCTTCTATAACTTTTGTAAAACTGTTTAAAAAAAAAGAAAATAATTTAATTGCTATTTAATTAAAGAAACTTGTTATTTATTAAATAATCGCCTTTTTAGTAATTTTTGACACATTTTTTGTCATGTCTGTATAAAATATCTCTGTATGTTGAATATAAAAATTAAATTTTATAATATTTAAAAAAAAGTCGCAGAAGTGCAAGAGTCTTGCAGGTCGATCTTGGTCTTGCGTAGTCTTGCACCCCTCGGTCTTGGTCTTGGTCTTGCATACCCCGGTCTTGGTCTTGGTCTTGCAAGCGAAAAGGCGGTCTTGGTCTTGGTCTCGGTCTTGGTCTTGCTGCAAGACCAAGACTGCAAGACCAAGACCGGTCTCGCTCATCACTAGTTTTGAGAAACCAACCATTTAAATCTGTAGTTACAGCAAAAACGGAAAGCAATTTCCCAGCATCGGTTAGAACGGCACGGCGAAGAATACGGCAAATATCCGAATTGTGCCGCCATCCGGCAGCTTTAAAACCGTTTTTAACAAATGTAAATAAAGAACAACGTATTGGATTTGCTCTTCAATTTTACTTGGAACCTCCGATTTTTTGGGAAAATATAATACTCACCGATGAAAAAGTGTTTCAGTCGTGCTACAATGGGATACTTAAGGTATACCTACATAAATATACCCAAAAAGGCAGAAGTACTGAGCGATTTTTCGGTAAATGTTTGGGGGGGGTGAGTGCACAAGGACTTGGTGTATGTTATTTTATCGAAGAAGGGTTCAATGCGAAGGTAAAAATTAATAAGTTTATTTCTTTAAATGGATCATTCTATATATTTTTATTTAGAATTAAAGGTCTATTCATCCCTCTTTTAAAATATATTCTTTGCTGGAATTTTGTTTAACTGTTTTAAAAATATTCAAGTTTTTAAATAAAAATTTAATTGATAGTAAAAATTAACATTGCCTTGGACAACAAATAATTTATTATAAACTCCAAAATCTAAAACAAATAACAAATTTTCAAC